>JBCAUG010011681.1:0-15307 GCA_038406175.1 Haplosyllis leylae
AAACTACAATCACTTTGAATTAAGTTAGTCTTGAAATCCCTTCAAATGAGTGAAACTTCGAATTAACTGTGTTCGAATTAACAGTATTTTTTAACATTTAAAAGATAGGGGTTGGGTTCAAAACTTGGAAGATGCTTCGAATTAAGCGTGCCTTCGAATTAACCATGTTCGAATTAACCGGGCCGAACCTGTATCTCATACAGGGAAGTGAAAATATCTGAAGCATTTTATATCTTCTATCTGATTCCCGATGCAAGAATTCTTGATATATTTTTTTTCCAAATGTGGAATTTTTTTTAAAAAAATGAAACTAGGGGTTCTCACCATCTAGCATTGATTTTCATAGCGTGGAAATGTTCCTTTGCTAATTCATATAGTGCCTTCATAGCTAGTGCACCGAAAATAAAGTTGCATATATTTATAGGGTTAGTCTCTTTTGTTACTTGTTTTTTTACATGATGTATGATTTGGTTGAAAAATGCTTTGTGTGATTGTTTACCTCGGTCATTACATTTTCTAGTCTTACTTGTAACCGTATTTTATGGATCTACTGTGTTCTAGTCATCATATCCGTTTTCAAGAACATTCCTCAAACTACGTTATTGATCTATATAATTAGAATGCTACAAATGAAAAATATTGCAAAGCTACAGTCTGCCCAAAGTTGATCCATACTGGTATTTGTAGAGCTATTGAAACCATTCTCTCTTTATGGTGTGCTTGTAGGAGAGGATGACAATCTATTGAAACAGTTATTATATTTTTACTTGAAACAATAAAAATTGTGCGAGTTCACTTAAGTTTCTGGTTTTTTGTTACATTTTGTTACACTTAGCAGTTGGCAATCGAACAGAGAGTAAACTAACACACTAGAAACTGCAATATTCAGTTTCGATTTTATTTGGCTGTATTGGTGTTAATTGGTTGATAATGGAACGCTCAACAATATGTCAGTAATATCCTCTGTGATTATTAACAGCGGAATAATGGGTCTCATAAATAAGAGCTTATTGATTTAGTATGCCACTAAAAACTACTTGTCCGTTAGTCAGTCAAACGCTTGGTGTAAAATATTTGAGATTGTGCAACCTATTCTGTGAATCTGAGAATTTACAGTGCTTCAGAATGATGGAAAGACAAGAGCCCACAAAAATCGATTCCAAGTATTTCTTATTTTTGTACCAATAACAAGTAATGCTCTTTGGATCCACTTAAATTCTTCAGGGTTTCGACAGAAAAATAATCTCTGCATTGGTTTAAATTTAGGTCAGGTTGAGTAGGGACCGTCTGAGTGTTTAACACATATTAATTGTTACTCTGATTAGGAGTATGGGAATTGAAGGTTGCTTAAAAATGCACGAAAGGAAATAACTGTCATGATAAAGGAAGATGGTATATTAAGGAGTGGCAAATCACTTTGATGGCTCATTTTAGGTCAGGGATCAGTGGAGTTGCATAGGTATCCAGAGGTCCATGAGGAGATAATGGAATGATAGTGATGGGGACAGAACAGAAAATCAGAACTGGACCATGAAATTCAAAATTCTGATTACGATGGAAGTTTTTTGGCCATTTTTGGTCAGGCATTTAGATGGGCCATTTTGAGAGATTTTAAAACCTGTACACAAAAAGAGATCTACAAATAGATTATGTAGTGGCATAACTGCATAATCTCTTTGTGGATCTTAAATGTCATTGTGAGTGCCTTACCTTAGCACACACTGTCTAAAGAGTTTTTTTTATTAAATTTGACTAATCAAGGGCTGTTTATGATCTGAAAATAAGTGCAAATCTCTAAATGGATCACAAAATCTCTTCCAGATCATTGTTGCATGTCAATGATATTCTGAAAGGAGTATCATGTGAACATGGGAGCCATGAGAACAAACTATTGACGATCTGTGAAGAGAATATATCTCTAGAGGTGTCAATACCATCCTCAATACCATGTCCTTTTTTCCACAACCGCAGCGTTCCATAGATTATAACGTCTTCCAAAATGGCTGATCAAAGATTGTTTCTACAAAATTGTTGACCAAAGAGGACCACTAAAGCGTCTTCTACCTCAATCAAAATTCGCATTTGCAAATTCTGAGTTCTGCTATTTTTATCTTGGTAGGTCCTGTTAGGTGTCTATTGATCTGATATCTGATCTTACATGCTGAAGGTTTTGGGCGGCTTAGAAGGTGGCGAGCTTGTAATATGCCTCCTTAAATCCATTATTACTGTTTTCCCTATAGTGAATACAATGAAGTTTTGTAAAAATCCAGTGATCTCCTACGACAAAAAAATCAATTTTTTTACATCTAGTTTTATAAGGAATAACATTTTGAAAAGGATAATGTTGAAACAGAATATATTCAAGCACATAAAAATATACTGGTTTCCATGGTTTCATCACTTGCATGAAGATATTTGGACTGCATTAACAAATTAAATTTTAAATCGTTGATACAAAATTTTATCCAAATTTATTAGAATTTTAAATATCTCTTGGAGTTGGAACATCCTATTCATTTTTCAAAAGGCATCAATTTCCTACACATCAGCCTCTCTACAAAACAAATTACCAAAGGGGAAAAGAAAGTCCACTGAGCAATAGAAAACAGAGCTTGTTTGAGTTTTCTGCAGTGTGGCGTGAAATGAATGGGCCAAGTGAGATTTCCATCAAGAGTTGCAATAAGTGTTCTTTGCCTGCTTTTCAAAAGGAAATCAGCTTGCGGCCTTGTTTTTGATTAATTCAAACAGGGCGTGATGCTTGACAATTTTTTGTCCCTCCTTGAATCAATAATAGGAGGCTGGAAATTGGGTGCTGACCCGTAAGCTAGTCACGTGTGCACCGGAAGCAGATGCTACAGGGAAAACATGGGAGCAGCAAGAAGATGATGCTGGTTGTAGCATCATCTGCAACAAAGCATCGTCATAATTTCCACTGATGCAATACCACAGGCCATTTAACAAAAGTGAAATGCTGTTATGAATACGGGTGTTGTCAATAAAGGTAAGTTTATTAAATATCTATTTCAACATATAAAATGAGACTAATATTGTGAGAATATGAAGGAAAAACGCTCTGAATAACTATGTCATGGACTAAATGAATGAAAGCTTCGCTTCGACCGTGACAATGCAAAAATGTGATGACTGCCTAAGTTGGACTTCTGTAAAATAGTCCACTAAATTGTTCATAAACCGCTATGCAAATTTATTTACGTTCATTGCAAATATTACCAGCTGCCTGTTCTCTTGACATTATTGCCAAAGAGCAGATGCTAGTTGAGGAGCTGCCAAGACCTTTTAAAACGTCTTTCTTGATCAGTTTGTTTTACTTTTGGCTCGTAAAGTTTCTTTTTGATGGTGAAGGTAAGAATACTCAGCTAGTTAAACTGACAAAAATTAAATTTAACTTAGCAAAACATCAAACGTGCTCGTTACTGGGCATCTCCATGAGATATCCACTTCATAAGGTCACACTGACTCCCACGAAGAATATTTACATTGCAATTCATGGCACGCTGCATGATAAGGAGCAATTTAATTATTGGTCAGAAAGCAGGATATTAATAACGTTACTATTTTTCTTGCTTGAATGGTGTCACTCACGTAAGTACCAGTAATTTTCGCTGTGACCCTATAGGCCAGAGGAGTGTGATCATTGAGTTCAAAGCCTTGAATGCCAAAATTAGAGACCTATGTATTTAGATCTACATAGATCTGAGTTGTTATGTTTTTATTTTCGTTGCAAAAGCAACACAAAATACTCAAATACCAATCAGGTTATTATTTGAAAGCTCACGTTCATTGGTTTATAATATATTAGCTGCCAGCGAGAGCAGCTTTGCCTTACATTCAGCTAACAATCACATCAGTTTCCAACACTCCTAACTCTAAAAACAACATGTAAATTTGTTCTTGGTAGCCAGATTGAATAAATATTTAAATTAGTATCCATTAATTGGGTATAATAACACTTACATCGAGTGTACGAGGTCGACATCTGCATCTGGGATCAATGCTGTATCATTGCTTGCAGATACATAGATCATTAGAGCAACAAGGTCAAGCACAGGATAGGCGATTGGATACCATAATGTTCCGGGATGGATAGGCTATTCTCGTTCATTGGCGATGTTGCGGATCCAGTCAAAGGCGGAGGTGATACGTTCACAGATCGGCTGAACTGTCGCTACACTCCGTGTATTTTCATCATTTTTGCTCTCATCATCACAACGAAACAGTACGTTGGAGAACCGATCGCTTGTTGGTGCCCCGATCACTTTACACATGCACAGATAGAATACACCAATCAGGTAAAATATCCAATTAGATTTAAAATAGGACCATAGTCTGGCACATGAAAATGAATATCGTGACAATTAGTTATGACACAGATTCATGAAAGCATTCAGAGAAATGGGTCAAGGGTAATGTTCAGTTATGTTAGTCAATAATAGTCAATATCAATTTCTCTGTGTGCGTTAATGCTTTTCAATGATTGACTACAAAATTGTCTTGGTGAATATGATAATAAGGTCAACTCGCCAGGCAATCGGTAGGTAAAACAAAGCAATATTATTTTCACATCTGTTGTACAGGTGTGCTGGGTCTATAACACATACTATCTGCCCTATGAAAAGAACATTCCTCGACGGGGTGAACACAGGGATACCATCGGATATTATCAGTGGGTTTCATTGCTGCTTTGTACCATGGTAAGTTAGATGTCAAGGGTTGGAACACAGCTTCATATTGTCGGAGTTTGTGAGAGAAATGTGTTATGTAATATTTTCTGCCTACGTAAACGAACTGTAACATGTTCCTTTGTGTACTTTTTGGAGCTTGTATTTCATATCATCCAGTTTAAAAATAGCAATATACTCAAGAACTAAGGTTCCATTACTGCACACAATTTGTTCACTAAAATAGATCCCATCGCATACATAATGTTCTTTCATAGTTCCAATTGTTCAAATGCACATATTTCTGGCACAGGAAGAAAGTAATAGGCATCAAAAATTACTCTCGAGTTCTGTGGATATCATATCAAGTGCGGATCACACATTTAAATTGAGACACTTTGTGTCCTGATTTTATTTACGTTTAGCAGATATGTGATATTAATGTCTGCAACTTTACACACAATATATTATTTTATTTTTAGGCTATTATGTTTTACTTGCCTCGGATGATCTGGATCGCAATGAATACCAAATCAGGCATGGCCGTCACAACTATCACAGATGCTGCCATTGATTACCAGAGAAATACAGATTACCTTACTAGGTATTTCCATACGGAGATTCATATTGCTTTTGTCTTCGCTAATCATAGTCTGCAATAATACATCTTCGTGCTGTTGTGGGACGATGTCGTGGATTGAGACAAACAAACAAATGCCTATTTCCCTCCAAATAATAAACATAGTTACAAAATCCGAAATGAGTAGGCAAACTACTTGCATATGGAACGTTGAAAACATTTCTAAGGAAACAGTTTATCAAGTGGATTGCTTCCCTTTAAACATTTAAATGACTTATATTTAAATACTTATTCCCAGTATTTATTTCAATTGATGACTTAAGAACTGATGGACTTTTTTCTGTTTCAGGTCAAAGAATTTATGTTTTATGAAAAAGCACATGGGAAATTTTCTCAAAGACCTAAGTACGACGATAAGCATGGCTGGGAAAGCAAAATCAGTTTTCTACAAACTTCGCTATGGAAATTACCTTGTTGCAGTATTGCTCTTTGTAAAGTGTTGTTACCTAACTAATGTAATTGTACAAATACTGTTATTGAACTTTTTCCTGAAAACAAAATACACATTCTATGGAATGGATATACTAGAAAGGTAATTAATTTACTTTTAAAATAAACAGATCTTGATCCTGAATGGAAATCCTAGAAGTAGTCTTAAAGCAGTGCGAATGAAGACAAACTATAATTCTTCCGACAAAAGTTCTCCAAAATATTTTTCCTTGTTTTTCAACCTATTTATTTTATAGTATCCTTAGGTTGCTAATTAATCAATCATGTCTTTTCAGAGTATTTACAGGGCAGTCACTGTCCGATTCCAAGCGATTTCCACGAGTGACAATGTGTGATTTGGAAATAAGGGTTCTTGGTCACGTTCAACCTTACACTGTGATGTGCGCCTTGCCTGTCAACTTGTTCAACGAAATTGTGTTTATTTTTGTCTGGTTCTGGATAGTCATTATGGGACTTTGTTCAGTGGGAAGCATCACTTACTGGTTGATTGTCAGTGTGATTCTTCCGCACCAAACGAGATTTATTAAAACAAGACTCATTGCCATGGGGAAATTAGGTGCCGCACCACACCATATGGTTAGATCATTTGTGGAAAACTATTTAAGAAATGATGGGATTCTTATAATTCAGCTCGTAAGTGAAAATGCCAGTGACTTGATAGCAGCTGAGCTTATCTGTGCTCTGTGGGAACAATACAGAGATAAAGCTGAAGTGGGCAAAAAGAATGAAATGATGACAAGAGGATCCCTAGTTCCCGTTTGTGGATATGAAACTGATACAGATGATGATGACGAAGATTACCATAGACTTCCAAGGAAATACTTTGAAGGCTATAAGCCCAACCCAGGAGATTCAGAATCGGAGAGCGATTATGAAAGAAACAGATCGGAAGACAATGACGACGACGGTGATGAAAGTGAAGGTAGCGGTCGAAGAAAAGGCTACCGTCCTCCCATACCTCCCAAACCAAAGAGGGAAGATATGGAAGTTACTCGCAGAGGCCCAGTCAAGGACCCGGAAAAGTTGAGGAAAGAAAAAATATTGAAAGACAAAAGAGAAAGGGAATTGAGAGAGATGAGAAGAGGCGATAGAAAACATTTGAGAAGTGGCTACAGATGAGTGTAAAATCTCATCCAAAATTGGTATATTATCAGCTGCTACCAAAAAGGGTGCTCTAAGTTCGCTCCCAATGCACTGTGTTGTGCAATTTATGGATTTAAGAATTATTATACATGTGGTAAGAAATACTAGATTTCGTAATAAGGCTTACAATGTAAATTTTTTGCAAATTCTTTGACAGTTACTGGAAACTATCTACAATTATTTATCTTTCATCTTGTGCTCATAATTTAAAAGTATTAGATCTACTGAAATCAAAGCCTCTGATTTCCTAACTCAGGATCTTTTATCGACATGTGCCTTTATAGACTACTTTAACGTCAGCTGCTGTTCACAATTCTTTTGTAACTTGGTTGTCATGTGTATGTCATGATGACTTGATCATAATTTTTTATTACATTATGGCCTGGGGTTGCATGTGATATTCTGACAACTGTGAAATCAAAATAGAAAAAAAGAAATCCCATCAAATTCAGTGGCGGATCCAGGATTTCCCAGACGGGGGTGCCATGGGGATGCCAACCTATTATTTGGCCAAATTTTTCCCGAAAACTACATAAAAATAAAAGAATTTAGACCCAGGGGGCGCGTCCCTGGCGCCCCCTTAGATCCGCCAATGAAATTTATTGGGAGGAGTATTATGCAGGCAGTGATAACTGAAAGTATTTTGCAAGCTCCATGTCTGTGCGACTCTGGTCTGAAAAACAAATTTCGGGAATCAAGATCATTTAGTCTGAGAATCTACACCAGCTTTATAATTTAGTAACTTATCATGCACATGTAAATTGATCCTAAGTATAGTAGGAACAGTTATTAATATGTAAATCAGTATCAGTACAGTTTGTTCACAAGCCGTTGCAATTTCAAATACATGGAATCTAATAATTATTAGAAGCATACCGGTCGTGATTAAAGCTCCATGAAATGTTCATCACTTCTGATTTATTCCACAGTGTGGTCAGAATATCGCATCAGGGTCACAAGAATGAAAGTGGGTGTCGAAGAGTCTAATCAAAATAACACCAAATATTTGCCTTTCAAAAAGGTGTTGCAACATACTTTCAGCCAAGTATACAGTTTAGTACAAATGTAACTTGTTTATATGAGAAATAGCTAATTTAATAAACATTCCGAGCAAAACTTTGCACAGATTTCTAGTTCTTTGAAGATACTATGTTGAAAATTACTCAGTTCTGATTTGTGACCAAATTTGGATACGGATAGCTTTGTGTCTTTCAATTTCAAATAGGTTAGTTCAGATTTTTCTGAAGGTTTGCACTCATGAAAGAAAATCCAGAATTAATATGAGGAAAGTTCATTAAGGCAATAGATAAAAATTGTATCTGAAAATTCTGTGAAGTTAAGGTTTCAAAGAACATTTTGTTCAATTACCGTACAGTTATTTACAAAATCACAGAAATTCCAAAAGACACAAACCAATTTTGACCAAGTTCTCTGAGCTCTGACCGACATCACCGATTTAATCCTTACAATCTCTCGAGCAAAGCGTACAGAATATTCAGTAGAAATTGTGCTGCTGAAATTAAGATAATTGCGGCTTTGAATTCGAAAAATGTTCTCATTTTGGAAAACAAATATCAAATGGTGGTAGCCATGCGGCAATTGAGCTGGTCCGGAAGTAGTTGTAGATGCTGCTCGCTGACTGTGGATTTACACTGGAATCAATGGGAGCTGTGCATGAATCACAAGCAGCTTTATACAGGCTGTAGCTTTTGCTCGCAGTGCCTGCCTGCTTTCTGGAGTTGGTAGTTTTCCTTCTCATCTTTTACAAAGACGAAGCCAAAGGCGAAAAAGATGGCAACCTATGCATTAAACACAATACATAGTGAAATTTGTGAGACGAAGGTCTGCGGTCTTTTGTTGGTGTCTTGGGACTGCTGTTCTGGCAATCAATAGTAGGAAGAACAATCAGATGAATTTGAATCAACCGTGTTTGGGCTCTCAACCAAATATAGTATTCTGGTAAGTGAATAATTTATTCTGTATTCTAAACACGTTTCTTGCAAATTGAAACAACTTTTCAGACAAGAACTCCGAAGTTTATTAAACGAAAGAGGAATCAGTGGAGCGACTTGAATGCAGGGTTTTTACCGGCACCTGAATCTATTGGCCAGAATCCTCCACCTGCAATCAGTACTTTCATTGCCAAGGCAGGCTTATTTACTTACAAAACCAAACCCACATTCCTAGGTAATATTGTATCAGGTTATGGGTTTAGTGGAAACTGAAAAAAAATTCTAACTGTTAAAATGTAACGCGTACAATTCGAAACTTCGAATAAATTAGTTTTGCACGCAAGTGCAGAAACATGTGTAAGGAAATTACAAATTCAGTTATCTTTACAAAACGTGACTGTCATGCTTTGTGAACTCCAATTTCAAGTTTGCTTCACCAGTGCTGATATTCAGAAGACGAAATAATATTTGAGGTTCGATTTATTGTTTAATCAATTGATTTTTATCCTCCAACAGAGTGTACATTTCACCCGTAACCATGGTTTCTGATCCTGTTAGCTGTTATGCAGTCATGAGACCACAGGGTGTGAATGATAAATAGTCCTCCGTGACACTCATTTGTTTCGACACCGACGCCCAAAGCTTCTTTCAGACAGTCACGAAAAAATCATATCAAAAAGGCCCCTAAATTTATAAATTGTTGCAAATCTGATAGATCAAAAAGCGCCAGTTTCATTACAATTCCTATTTGATATTGTTAATTGTAGCAGCAACATATTAATTAAAAGAATGAAATAAGTTGGAACACAAATGGAACAAATATATGTTTGGAGACGGATTTCTTAATGTTTCATGTTCGTGGCAAATTTCAATAATTATTGTTCAGTGCCAAGGTAGCTCTTCAGTTGTTTTATTGGACAAACACAATTGCTGTGATTTTACAGATTGTGCCCTGTACCTGAAGATGGATAAGCTGTTTTCATTTATTGGTGACATCAGTGATCCGCGGATTGGAGGCGGTGACACCTTCGTGGACAGACTTAACTGCCGATACACTCCAACTCTTCTCATCATCTTTGCTTTGTTGGTCACAACTAAGAATTATGTGGGAGAACCTATTGCCTGCTGGTGCCCGGATCACTTCACAAAATCACAAGTGGATTACACAAATCAAGTGAGTGTCCAGATTAAAATCGGTGGAAAGAAAATAACTACCAAACTGTGCAAGTCTGGAAAATAAATTCAAATACTTTTTGATAATCCACACATTTATGCATGTGCAGAATATTTGCAGAATATAATAATTTTCAATGTGCAGGTATGCTGGGTTTACAACACATATTATTTACCTTACGATGAAAGAATTCCAAAAAGAGGTGCTGCGAGAAATACCATTGGCTATTATCAGTGGGTCTCCTTGCTTCTTTGTATGATGGTAAGGCTATCATTTTGTTGAGTTTGTTTTGATGTGGAGTTAATTGACTGTACGGAAATTGGAAATATTTTTACAAAAGGATAGACTTAGCACATCCGTTGATATCCATCGAAGATACATCTGTGTTGCATAAAATTCATGAAATAATCCGTAATGAAGTAATAAAAGCCACGACGCCTGTACTTTGTCAGTGTTATTATTCTATTACATTTTTATTCCGTTCTCACGGCTGTGATGTTTTACTTGCCTCGGATTATCTGGCGAGTGTTAAGCACCAAATCTGGAGTTTCAGTTTCCTCTCTCACTGATGCTGCCATTGGATGCCAAAGAAAAATGGATTATGTTGAGAGGTAAGTGCGATCACAGTTTTTATTTGTCAATTTTGTGTCATATACATCCGAAAAACACTCAGATTTTCTATTTACACATCGTTAAACTGATTATTTATGCCATAATTGTTTAGTCTTGACCCATCTTACAAATGTTTGAATACTTCAATTTTAGGGATAAAACATTGCGATTTATGACGAAACATATGGGTCGATTTTTGGGTGACTTGGCAAGAAGTATTATGATGGCCAGCAGGAAAAAGACCTTCTTTTGGAAACTTTACGGAAACTATTTGGTGTTTGTGCTTCTGTTTGTCAAGAGCGTGTACTTTCTCAATGTAGTTGGACAGCTCTTCTTGCTGAATTACTTCCTTGGAACTAAGTACAATCTATATGGCATTGATGTAATTCAGAGGTAATAGACATTAATTGGGTTTTGTGCAATCTTAGAGCAGAGAACGATTAAATCAAGGCCAATTCTAAATCATAAATTCATTTGTGGAACCACCAGGGATGAATTCACAAAATGAATCACAATTTCCACAAAAGAGAAATAATACCAAAAATATATTTACCATTGTCTGCAATTTTAGATTGATAGATGGAGAATCCTTATCAGATTCAAGACGATTTCCAAGAGTCACCATGTGCGATGTGGATATAAGAGTCCTGGGGAATGTCCAGCCTTACACCATCATGTGTGCACTGCCAGTCAATCTCTTCAATGAAATCATATTCATCTTTATCTGGTTCTGGCTGGTGGCTGTATCCATAGCAACCGTTTGTAGCTTTTTGTACTGGCTGGTAACGTGTGTTGTAGTGCCACAGGAAGTAAACTTCATTAAATCTAGATTGATAGCAATGGATAAACTGGGCGCGGCTCCGGATCATATGATTAAGTCCTTTGTAAACAACTATCTGCGGAATGACGGCATTATGATAGTTCACTTGGTGTCAGAAAACGCCAGCGATATTGTGGCGGCAGAACTGATATGTGGGTTGTGGGATCATTATCGAGACAACAAAAAAGCGCTGGATAAACTTTCATCTCACGATACAGAATATGACCCTCTTCGTGAGAATGATGAAGAAACCAAGAAAAATCATCCACGGTTTGTTTTTGATCGGCACGAGTCAAAGAAACCGAAGGATGATGACGATGATCACAAAAGACCATTATTCGATAATGATGATGACGATAGTTTGAGAAAGCGACTGCCGCCTCCAGTGTCTTGGGCGCCTTCTGATCAACACATGCGACCACCCATTCCACCCAAACCCACCGGCTTAGACAATGTGGATCACCCACCTCCGTCTGTGGCAGGGCGGATACCATTTAGAATGCCACAAAATACATTTGATCCGGAAAAGGCGAGAAAAGAAAAGCTTGACAAAGAAAGGAAAGAAAAGGAAATGAAAGAAAAGAAAGAAAGAGACAGAGGCAGAAGGAGATAAAATGTAATGGGCTATCTACGTAAAAACGTATTCACAATTAGTTAAGCTTTAAAGCTTTTAAAATGTGTGCGAAATATCTAATTTTATACAAACTTTACATTCTGTATTGCTATGTGTTTTTTAATCCGACAAACGTGCGAAATATGTGGCTCTGAGGCCATAAAATTGTCAGATTAATTGATCTCATTCTAAATAAAGATACCTTGTGCTATGCCTCCAGTATAAATTTTGCAATTTCCGGTGCACAATGAGATTTCAAGCTGTTGGGAGGATTTCTGGGATGGTCGCTTTCTCATACATAATAATAATACTGGAATTCGTGTTCAAGTATCTTGAAACCAAAACCCTCACTAATCAAAATTCTTTGTGAAGCGTATTGTACTTTTTACCGTTTTCGTTTCTGCAATGCAAGATATTCCTAATGAGTCAATACTTAATGCAATGGGTTTCTTGAAATTACTTTAGTGCTACATCCATGTCATGGTCATGAATTTTCAAAGGGTATTAGAATGCGACCACTGGATGACGCTGTAATTAGTTTACTTTGTGATAAGAAATTATTGTATTAAAAATAAAGTAGAAAATTGATGTTGGCATTTGTCAATATATTTATTCATTATCCCTTTAGACTTTCGGCGATTTTGGCACAGAACTAGCTTATTTAAAGGCAATACCTTAGCTCCCTTAGTCAACAACTTTTAGCACAGAGTCAGTTCCATCAAACATGTATTTGCATAGATTACATATTAGGTCAATAATATACAGCTTTATTTGTATAATATTTACCGCCCGCGTAGTAAGTACGAGGGAAGGTAATTTTTCAGTTTGTTTGTCTGCCCACCAGGGAAGGAGGGGAGGGGTACTCCAGTCAGGCCTGTAGCCGGGGAGGGAAAAGGAAGGAGGGGGTACCAATAGGTCCCGCCAGGGGTACCCCCTCCCCTCCCCCCCCCGGGATACAGGAGGACTGTCTACGCCGTGGGCGGTACGTCTCCTGCGGTGACGCAGGAGGACTTTATTCGAGTTTTTTCCGAATGAAATTCTATAGAATCTACAGATTCTACAGAATCTACAGAATTAGTGGAATACTATTTTTAGTTCATTCAGTGATTACATTCAATAGAATCTGTACCGAGATATTTGAAGTAACGTATAATACTCATTGTTTTCATGTGAATTATTATTAATAAATTTTTTTTGCGAAAGGATATTGGTTGAATTTACTTGGCGTTTCTTACTGTTTTATAACAGCTTCTATTTTTTTTAATGCGTAATGTTGACACAAGTAAAGGAATCAATTAGTAAAGGATTAATAATAATAAAATAGACATTTAACAATTTTTATTGTTCTAATTGTGAACGGTATTTCTACATATATTGTCTGTTATCAGTGCACACAAGCAATGACACTCTTAATTTTTTTTGCTGAATTCAATGTGCAGAAATGTTGCTTTTAATTTTGCGTAGTCAAATCTCTCTTCAAATGGGAATTTAGGCTCAAATTTAAATATTCTCAAATTGCGCAAACTGCAACATATGACATATGCACTCACATAGAGTATCCCACGGGTACCTGTTGCATCTATTACTTCAAGATTTGGTAGACAACAAAATAACTCAATCATTTGAAATTCCGAAAATTGACCACACCCTGCGAGATGTATTTCCTTCAGTTGAATTTGATCTACTGCTGCATCAATGAATTCTCTCGGATCCAGGTGGCTGTATGATATGACAATTTTTTCAAGATTGGTCATTACTTTTAAAAACGCAGTATCATAACATCCATAAATGCATGATATGTAGACGTTAAGTACATGACCATCTGTACTTGTGAGAGGCCCATTCACATTCTGAAATGAATAATATTTGAAAATATTTTATTTTCGAACTTAAATAGTCACTATAGATAAAATATATGGGGCATTCTGAGTACAATATTAATTCAGTATGTCATTTAATTTCTGGCACGAAACTAAGATGTGATAAAATTGGCTTTGGATAGTTAGTTGTCTATTTCCGTTTAGTTCCAAGGACATCCATGTACGGTTATTATCGGAAATTGATTTCACTTCACATTACCTGCAGAATTCTTTGCGCTTCTGGATTTGGATCTCTCTCTGTGAAGAAGTATCTGGAATGGAAATTTAATTGTTACTTTCAAATATATATGTACATAAATTAATCTTTTTGGTGAGTATGATTTGATTATTAGACAACTATTTCACTTTTAAGTAATAATTCTTTCACCTTATCACACGACTCTCAACTTGTTTCCTACCCCATGTCTTGAAATTCGTCTTCTTTCATCTTTGCCGACACGAATCTGTCTATTCGCTCCTTAATAAAATAATGTAAATATAATATTTTTGCATTTATCATATACTCCCTAAATGAATTATTTTAACATAAATTTAAAGATCAATAGTAACATAGTTGAATGATTACCATAACTTCATCATGTATTTCTTGTTTGTGAGCAGCAGAATCACCCATCTCATGGTACTTATGACTAAAATGCTTTCTAATGTGAACGTAACTATCGATTTGTCAATGCTTGTTTCATTTTGCCAAGAGCTTAAATGACTATTACAAATGAAAGTCGGCGAATCTTATTAGGTGTTACTAAGGGTTTGTTCACATGTATCATGAACTCCAATAAAGCAAACGGTTTTAAACTAGTTGTTGATTTAATAGCAATAATTAAACTTTTTCACATAAGTGGTCTAAACATTTTCCTGTTATTGGACATTGCAAAGTCACGGATTTCTTGGCCAAAGAGTCTTCTGGATCTGAAGAGAATCCAATTAATACATTGTAACGTCATTACAAATTGCTGTAAAAATCAATGTGAATCACCCTTACTATGCAAACAATATATTGACTACTGACCTTAATCAGAATGTCACTCTGCCTGGCTTCGATCTTCTTAGTCAATTCATCTGTGACGATGAATAGGAAACTTTAGCACGGGATTTTTTGCAGATCTATTTTAATTAATTCCAACTGAAATGGGTACATAAAAGAAATACCTAAATTTGAATATTTCTGATTTTCTGGTTTATTAATCTTTGACTGCGACGTCTTGGCACTTCTGTAGTGTTGTGTGCTTGTGGAATGTAATTTTTCTCCATTTGCCTCTGTGTCGGCATTTTTGATTTCTAAAATATTACATTCTAGAATTGTTTCAATTGTAAAAAATTCCCACACAAACATTACATTCCTTC
>JBCAUG010011682.1:0-10536 GCA_038406175.1 Haplosyllis leylae
ATAAAATTAGTCTCCAGACTCTGCAACTCTTCTCTTCTCTCCTGTATGGTCACTACAATTACCAATCAGAAACAAAATTCATTAATTCACTGCTTATTGAACATCTTTTCCATTTATTTTTGGTATGTCTACGTACTACCCTTCTTGCTTCAGCGGATTGATACCATCTAGATAACGCATCCGGTAAAATATTGGTTTTGCTGGCGACATATACCATTTTTATCATGAAACCATACTTCGCTGCAAACCATGCAATTTCTCTGACACATTTAAGGGTAAATGGGTCCTTCGTTCTTCCTTTATTTATTGCAAATAATGACACTTCATTATCTGTACTAAATCTTAGGTATTTCCCTGTCAGCAGATGTGCCCACAGTTTCACTGCCAGTACAATGGTGTATATTTCTCTTTGTGCAATATTGTTTGTCTCTTGTAATATTTTCTCTGGAAATCTTACATGAAAGAAATTTGTTTCAAAAACCGCTCCCACTCCAATTAATGAGGCATCTGATGCTATTAACGCATCCGGCTGTAGATAATCATGTAGCCACAAAATTGAGACTCCATTGTATTGTGGTAAAAACTTTTGCCACCACTTAATGTCTTTTAACATCTGTTGTGTGAGAATGTTCACCTCGCTTTCATGACAGTCTGTGAGTGCATTGATTAAATGACACAGAAAAACTCTTCCTGCTCGAACACAGTTCGTGACAAAACTGAGTTTGCCTATTAACGATTGTAGCTGTTTTTTACTGTATGTTTTCTTATTTTCCCATGTTTTCAAAATTTCTTGAAGCTCAACCAGCCTGTGTTCCGAAACTTCTATGGTTAATTTAACAGAGTCCAAAGTATTACCTAGGAACTCCATTCTCGTAGTAGGTGGAACCGCTTTGCTTTCTGCCTCCTTCAAGCCTATTTTCTGCATGATCTCTTTCATTTTATAGAAACTTTTCCATGCTACTTCAGGCTTTTCACATGAGCCGAAATCATCAATGTAATTTAGCGACCAGAATTGAAAAGATTTGTGTGCAAACACTACCGCGTTGCTAATTCTTTGCATCATATAGGTTGCAGATCTGAGCCCCATTGGAACTGTTTTATCAAAGTACAGTAAATTTCTCCATCTGTACCCGATCAAAGAATAATCTCTTGGACACAATGGTACTTGTCTGAAGCTACGTGCGACATCATGTTTCCACAGTAAGGCTCCCTTCCCTAGACTAGCAAGCCTCTGTGCCAGTATGTCAACACTTGGATACTTAAGTTCAACTTTTTCCCCACAGTACCAGTCTTTACTGATTCCATCATTTACTGATCTGCCTTGCGGGAACGATAGATCCAATATGATTCTTCTTTTTCCTGTTTCCCTTTTTGGCCTTGTTGACAACGGGGAAATTCCTATTCTTCTAATGAAAGGTGGTATGACAAATGGACCCATTGCTGATCCCAGTTCAACTTCATTTTTTACATACTCGTCTAGTACCTGTGGAAATAGTACTGCCCCAAGATGATTCCTTGATTTCGGTATTGGATCCTGCTCCTGATCATCCCTGGAGATGGTGAATCCAAATTTCAACCATTCAATCACCTCCAGATCATGATAACCTTGCAGCAGGTCATTAAAATTTTGCAAATTCCAATTTGTGCTCAGCGGTATTCTGCAACCTAACTTATTGGGTTTACCCGATGCTGTAATTTTGTGTGCCAGCATTATATCAATTATGTTATGATGCCATTTAACACTGCTTTGCATGAACTGTAACTGCATTTCATCCACTGGATTATAGACTTGAGATTCTAACTAAGCGGATTTTTCACTATTTACATTATGTACAACATTATCATCACATGCAGGACTCGCTTCATGAGATTCAACATCATTGTCATACGATGTTGCCAACGCTTCATCATTACAACATCATAACTCTTTGTATGGGCAATCCATGCTGGACTCAGAATGATATTCTTTTGTTTTCTTTTTATTCCAGCACGTTGCACAAATGTGGTGGAGTTGTCTGAAAGAATTCCCTATTTTTCCAGAGTGTGGTGCTTCTTTTGTGTGCCCTTCTGGTCTCTGGAAATTCTTACAGAAATAGACATACTCAGGTGACGACCCTGATGAACTGGTGGAGGTTCTCTTGTTGGCAGGTGTTCTATTGACTGGTGAGATTCTATCATAAATATGACGTTCGAACCTATCCCAGTCTGTGTCCCACCCAATTTCTTGATTTTCAATCTTTCTGAGCACATGAGCATAAGCATTTCGCACCTGTTGCCAGGAGACATTTGCTCTCAGTCTCCACAAGGAGACTCTCTGTAAAAGCTCAGTTCATCCCCATCGTTCTCTGTGATCAAGGCATTTCGTAATGGTAGTGAGTTCTCCAGCCATGAACTGCTCATATGTGAGACTGTGATATTGTATGTTCTGTCCTATGAACCCGCTTACTTGTCCTAATGAAAAGTGAGGGTACTTCAATTGCTCCCTGACATTTGAAGTTGGTTTTGCACTTATGCCTGATTTCACTTTCCTACCCCTCTGCGGTGACCTTGAATCAGATGAAGACGAGTCAGTATAATAGTAGTTCCTACCTCTTTTTTCTTTTTTGCTTTCTCTGTGCGCTCTGTCGTCTCTTCTGTATTCACTTCTGGGCCTATCCACTTGCCTCCTTTGTTCCTGCCTCGAGCGTGACCTGGAATGGTCCCACTCCCTGTCAAACCTATCCTTGGACTGCCCTCGTCCAGACTCTCTCGGCTCCATGGTGTATTGGTACCTGAAATCATGTTCAGGCACTGTGTTTGTTTCAGGCTGGTAATCATCAATGCTGTCATAATCAAAATCAGCTTCTGTATCCCACCCTGATTTTTCTTTTTCATACCCATAGAAAGGATGTGTGGATCGTTCCCTTCATTGATCCCCATGTGTGTCACCACTGCTTCTGTATTCCTCGTCGCGCCCAGGTCTGTACCTTGTCGCTGATTCTGCAGGTCTCACAACCACTGACTTCTGCCTGCCTTTCTCCCTGTAAATTCCAGTTGTTCTGCAAATAGAAACATTATCATCATCCATTAATTCTTGTGCAGTTCTGGCTACTTGCGCGATTGATATGTCTGACATGGCATCAGCTAATCTTGGTGGTCCTCTGTTTACCTCTTCCTGTACTTTTGTTTCCGCACCTCTCCTAAAATGGGACCGTTGGCCTGCTCCTCATTCACTACCTTGGACCACTTCTTGCCATTGACTTACAACCTTTTCTTGGCCACCTTCTACTGTGTCGGGCTCATGCACTATTATTAATTTATTAACTTCTGTTTTTCTAGTTTTTCTTTTTCTTCTACCAGGCTCTTGTTGTACTTTTTCTTTTACTGATTCTTCGGTTTCATAACCTTCTAGTGACAGCCTCAACTCATTACTGCTGTGTTGCAATCTAATGATGGGTTCAAGTCTCTCACTCTCTATTTTATTGGTACTGACTTCATTTGCTCTAATTTTAGCCTGCTTCTGCTGCCTGTTTAATTCTTTTTCATACCTTGCCTTCTCCTGTGCTGCTTTTTTATTGTCCCTGTCAAGTTGCTTCTGCAGAGCCAACGTCTTGTGCCTCATTTCTTCTGCTTCCAGCTTCTTCTTTGCAATTTCTGCTTCTCTTTGTACTTGCAGTAACTGCTCTCTGGCCTCATTGATTTCCCAATCGGCTCTTTGATATTCTGCAATGAAATAGGGTTGATTAGTTAGAGGTGGTGACCTGGGACTTAATGGTGATGGCATCATATTAAGTCTTCCCACTACAGACTGACGTTTCTTTTTATTTGCAGTTAATATAGTATTCTCCTGTGCCGTGTCCGCGGCTTCCCCTTTGTTTACATTTTTTGTGCTTTGCATGCTGGGAGTTCCAGCATCCGCCATTTTGTTGACTTTTTTCACCGATTTTATTTTTTGCTGCAATTTACGTGAAATTCTCATACCTTGGTCCATATCCAGGTCATCTTCTTCTGGGTTCACATTTATTTCTAATACAGATGCTGTTGTTGATGTTGTGGCAGTCACGTTCTCGCTGTGTACCTTTTTTGTCGACTTCGGGGTTTTCTCACTGTTGTTTACTCTTGCCTTCTTTGGTGTAACCGCCTGCATTGTTCTACTATTTCTTTTTGCTGGTGTCTTGAAGGTGACCGAACTATCAGAACTGATGTGCTTTCGGTTGGACTCGGTTGATGTAGATCTAGATCCAGATCTAGATCTATCACGCGCCTCGTCCGTACCGCTTAATTTGGATTTCGCCTCATCTTCTGTGGCAACATCCTCTCCTCTGTCACCCACTTCATTGAAGTCTTTGTAGCTTTTTGGCCGGCCTGTTGTTCTTCTCGATCGATCAGACATGATTTTACTATGTTTGTAAGGATTGAGAGGTGTTAGCTCCTGTCCTTCCAAACCGCGACTGCCACGACAAGTAGTACCCTTTCCCTTAAAAAGCCTTGAGTGCGGCGCAATAATCTGACACAGTTACATGTGCACATACCGTGACGAGATTCTACGGCTTGCAAAGCATAAAACTTTTGACCAAAACAGCAGCGTGTGACCAATTTCAGTGCAAAATGATAATTTGATGGAAATTACAGCAATTTAGATAATAATTCATTGGTCACACAAAATATGATGAATGTGAGTTTATTGTAGTAGAATATGGCTTCGGACGAGAGATCACCATTACTTAGAAATACCAGAAGCAGACGATCTAATTCGCAGTCACAGGTGATTGATTTAATCTAGATATCGTTTGGCTTTGTAACGGAACAGGAAAACGTGTGTAATTTCCTTAAAATAATCAAGTCATTTACTAGTATATGTGGCAGGTTTGTTGAGAGAGACTGTGCAGATAGTGAAGGCAATTGCAATTACATAAACCACCATAACTGCTTTATGAAGGGCACTGTCCACCAAGGGGGAGGGGTACCCACCGATCTCTGGTCCCAGGTCCTTTCTCGGGGGAGGGGTACCCCCTAGTCCTGTCACTGGTCCTGTCCCAGGTCCTGCCCGGGGGGGGTACCCCCGCAAGCCAGGACAGTGGGTTACCCCAGGCCAGGAGAGGGGGTACCCCCCCACCCCCCAAGCCAGGAAAGGGGGTACCCCTGTATTCTTTCCTGACATGTATTCGTGCTTCGGGTTTAAAGCAAAAACATTTAAGGACTGAAATATGACCTAATAGCAACCAGGCTTAGTCATTCAGTCTTTTATTGATGTTACCGTGGTATTTTTCAAGAGTACTTATAGGTCGGAAAGACATTTTCGCAAACATAAACTAAAGAGTGAAAGTGTACAAGAAGATAGAAGTGCCATAATTTAACTTGTATTTTCAGGTAGCAATCAGAAGTAGTCCGTTGCCAGATCCTGGGGGAGAAGTTGATCTGGCGCAACACGCCCGATACCGATCACTGAGTCAATCCGAGGCAGAGAACGACATCAAGTTACTAAACGCCAAATTCGAAGTAAAATATTCTTCATATTAATGTGCGCTCAAATATTTTTATTGCACCGTTTCCAAAGAGCGAAGCGACTTTTCTTTCAGTTTGTTTCAGTTTCAGTCTGTGCGCACACACGATTGTTTGATGTCTTTTGGGCACCTAGTAAAATTTACAAAAATTCCAATATTTCATAGAATTTCAAAAATTTCAAAGGATTTGAATTTTAGACATTATCCCCAACAAAAAATGTATGGAACTGGCAGTCTTAACTCGAGAGAAGTTGACCAAAATGGTTGCCAAAAAGGGCCAAAAATATATTAATTTCATCGTATTTCAAAAAAAAAAATTGAAGCAAAATGTTGTTTAGCTAGCAACTTCCCTTTTTCTTTATAAAATTTGAAAAAAATTCTTTGAAATTATTTTTGACAAGATGGTAGTCCAAAACTTCATTTTACAAAGTTAACCGAAGAATCTGTCAGTCAAATTTGGAGGCCAAAGATGGTATTTGCAGTGAGTAAATGGCAATTCAAAAATGCTTTTTAGTATATTTCTGTACATTTATGATCACAAGACTGATCACAAGACATGTGGATAAAATTTTTGGTAATACACCGCAATCTGGACACTCCCTGAGCGACTTTTACTCTCTTGTGAAAAACGTTTCTGCCAGGTCAAGCAACAAGAAAAGTTAGCGTTAACAGGATCAGATGTGGCGCGACATAATGCCGATTAACCATTGTCTTACATTTTTTACCTTTCATATGTGACTGTTGGTGACAGATTAAACAACAATCTTCCCTTAATTTTAGAGCTTGGACTATGACAACTGTGAGAACCAACTATATCAACAGGAAGAAAAGGTTAAAGATTACAAGGTAGTTGAAATGTCTTTCACCCCAGAAATATATAACCGTTTTGTGAATGTTCAACAGCATCGCAATCTGCGTCCAAACGAATCTCAGGCATTTATATTTCTGAATTGCGCTCAGCAATTCAACTAAACACCAATCCATATTGCAACAAGTTCACATTTGCAACCAAAAACTTCGCGCATACATTTTGTTGTAACATTTGTTGTATCTGTATTTTTGTTTTCATTTTTTGCCAGCACAAGTTCTGGGGCAAAACTGAGGTTTCATTGCACCTCTCGATTGCAGCCTTAAATAATTTAAGTCTTACCATGACCTACTGTTATAACTGTAAATATTACTTTGGTGTTTCAGGAAATTGCTTGGATTCAGTTGGCAAGATGGATTGTAATGTTCCTTATAGGAGTCTTTACAGGATTAATTGCCAGTGTTATAGACATTTCAATACGTGAATTAACCAACGTGAAGTACAAGGCGGTGAAAAAGTGTATCCTTTTTAAACGAAATGGTTACAAGTATACAATATCAAATATATGTACGAAGTCATGTGTGTTATTAAGTTGCCAAATGGAATTAGCATCGGAGAGAAACGTATATTTAGGGCAACCTCTTAACAGTTGATGAGTAGGTCGACTTTGCAATACACAAGAAGAAAAATATCCTTATATTTGTCCAAGTATTTGACAAGTGTTTTACCGGGGGATGTTTGACGGATCCACTGTTGTTATGGATATCCTGGGATGCTGTATTCGTTGCTGTAGCGGCAATGCTTGTTGCCTACATAGCCGTAAGATTTATACAGATCTCTTCTCCATACATTATCGTGCAAATCGAAAAGAATATTAATCATCAAAAGTCTACTGATCATCATGCATTTTTTTTTTGTTGAAAAATACAGATGTTTTACATAAATGTTTTTAACGTCATTACAGCCTGTGGCTGCTGGTAGTGGTATTCCTCAGATCAAATGTTTCCTCAATGGTGTCAAAATACCTTATGTTGTTCGTCTCAAGACACTTGTCTGCAAAGTAATAGGCGTTATTTGTTCTGTTGTCGGTGGACTTTCAATTGGAAAGGTGAGCATCTTCATTTTTCCATTTTTAATGAAAATTTTGTAATTGATGCTCGTCATCACATAACCACTTTCACTTTCTGGGATAATTTTCTCAACTCACACTTAGTCCCGCCTACTTCGAGCGGTTTCCTTAGCATCTTTTTATTCGTTGTAAGCCGGACCCATTTTATATAAAGAATAGTCATAACCAACACAAAGAGCTTGCAATTTCAAGGAGCGTATAGATGTATCCGTTCAAATGTACCCTAATATTAGATGTATCCGTTCAAATGTACCCTAATATTAACTAAATAAATTGAAGGATCTTATTTTCTATCTCAGGGCTTGTACATCCTTGACATTTAATGTAAATTACCTGTACATGTTTGAATTTCTCTCGTCAGGAAGGACCAATGATTCACTCAGGCGCTGTTGTTGCGGCAGGTATATCACAGGGTAGATCATCTTCATTCAATATAGATTTCAAGGTAGGCACGCAAAATTAGAAATGTTTGTACTCCGTAGCCGTAATACTAATTATTATTCATGTTTATCAAGAACTGAAGAATAATACTCAAAATACAACTCATTCTTGTAAGTTGTAATTTAGATTTTTGAATATTTTCGGACGGACACCGAAAAAAGAGATTTTGTGTCGGCGGGAGCAGCAGCGGGGGTGTCTGCAGCATTCGGTGCTCCAGTAGGAGGAGTACTTTTTAGTTTAGAGGAAGGCGCCAGTTTTTGGAATCAAGGTCTGACATGGAGAATGGTAGGTGAACTTTTGATTGAAAAGTATGTGTTAACATATTGCAACTTTGGTAAGTTTGTTTTATATATTCTAGCTCTTTACTTATCTAAATTTCAGTTCTTTGCTTCAATGGTTTCAACATTCACGCTCAATATGGTGCAGAGTTACTATAACGGCGTGCCTTGGCAGCTTTCATACTCGGGACTTATAAACTTTGGAACCTTTGAGGTGATAATTTGTTACTGTTATGCATTTGATTTTATAAAATTTTAACGTTGACAATTCATCCAGTGCCTTTCTTGTGACCAATTCTCAAAAAATTGTAGAGTCTAACGTACACAGGCGCCCAAATTCCAATATTTCTTATCATGGGAGTGATAGGTAAGCGATAATTTTCGTTATATAAAATTGAATGAAAATTACGAATGCGAATATTGAAACTAAATTGAATACACGAACATTCTGAACCAGTACACTCGCTAATGTTTCCAACAATAATGAAATTTTTGCTTCCGCTACTTATTTAATGAATTAATGATGCAGTGATGTCCTTCATCTGTGAGTTGGTTGCTGTAATATTACTTTCATGATTTTAATATGTTACAACTGACAGAATAATATAGAGTTACAACCATAATATCCATTGTTACATTTTAGGTGGTCTATCTGGTGCATTGTTCAATTACATCAATTATAAGCTTTCAATATTTAGGAAACGGTAAATATTTTACCAAGTTTTGGGACGATGTTCAATAATATTGCCTTTGTAAAATCTTTTAATACGAAGGCTATGTTTGGAAATTTCCTGTAGTTATGTCACCAAACCTTATAAACAAGTGCTGGAGGCCATGATCGTCGCATCCTGCTCAACAGTTGTAGCTTTTGTACTTTTGCTAGTGAACAATGATTGCCAAGCTCTGGGGAAAGATCCAAATCCCAATCCACTGCAAGTAAGTAGTATTCAATTTTGAATACATGTATTAAAATTTAATAACATGCTTCAGTCAGCTTGATTTTAAGGTTTCAGAAATATCTAATGTGATATGTCAGAAATTAGATACATTTTAATTTTCTAGAATTAGAGATCTAATAAGTAGTTATGGAGTTGTAATTTTCAATACAGATTTACTGTGATGACGGTGAATACAGTTCCATGGCGATAATGTGGATGCAGACTCCCGAAGAGAGTGTGAAAAGTTTATTCCACGATCCTGCCGGTATGTTTTCGAATTGAAGCGAATCAAGAAATTGTGCATTGTAAATAGATTTGAGCATTTAAATGATTCACAGATTTTGATGCAGAGAAATATGTTATGATAGGATGTACATTTAAACCAAACCCATTGTAAACGCGAACAGTTTATTTTGCTAAATTTTGTAGGGTCTTATCGACCTCAAACTGTTGGGTTGTTTGGTCTGTGCTATTTCATTCTCGCCTGTTGGACATACGGTTTGAGTGTTCCCAGTGGACTCTTTATACCATGCTTGTTAACTGGTGCTGCATGGGGGAGACTTGTTGGCATATTTTTGGTGGCTGTAACAGGAAGTGTGAGTATCAGGTCCACAGGTTACATCCATCAAGACAACCTTCCATTAACATTACGAGGCAATACCAACTACGCCCCCCCCCGTCCCTACCATGGACCGAGGGCCACCTGACTCCTCTGACCATAGACCACAGGACCCCCTGCCCCCAAACCATGTACCTGACTCGCCTGACCTAACCCCCAGACCATGGACCACCTGGCCCCTGACCTAGCACTCCCACCCCACGACCATGGGCCACCTGACTCTCCCCCTGCCGGGGACCATTGACTACCTGACCCCTGATCTGACCTCCCCCCACCCCACATTCCCCTTGAACTGTAGACCACTTGATCTGCCCCCCCTCGTGTGAGCAGAAGGAGACACAACTGAAAACATTACCTTGCCTTGTACCCCCTGGCTCCTGACCCAACCCCCAATACCATAGATCCCCTGACCATCCTGCCTCTCCTGGACCATGGACCACCTGACCTGCCAAATCTAACCCATCCTGTGAGGAGGACAGACACAGCTGAAAACATTACCTTCCCTCGTACCACCTAACCTGACCTAACCCTCTACTCTCAGGACCATGGAGAACCTGACCTTCCCCCTCCCACGGACCACGCACGCCCTGACCCCTCTGACCTGAGCCTCCCTCCCCTGGACCATCTGACCTCCTTCCCCATGAGCAGGACAGACACAACTAAAAACATTACTTTCCCTCATACCACCTTAACCTCCTGACCCAACCCCAGCTCCCCTGGACGGTGGACAACCTGACTGAACCCCCTGGACCATGGATCCCACAAACCATGGACCACGTGACTTGGGGAGGGGGGGGGGGGGGGGGGGGGGAGGGGGGGGGGGGGGGGGGGGGGGGGGGG
>JBCAUG010011693.1:0-11093 GCA_038406175.1 Haplosyllis leylae
CAGAAAGATCCATGCAGTATTAGCCAAGATACATGGAACATGTATAAACCCAGGTGCCGAATCTAGATCTACTAGGTTTGGCCATTGTTACCTCTCACCATGTCAAAAATAATTTAAATCACTCAATCCTACATAGCATTCGTATGTTTACGCTCCCCATTTCCGCCCCTGAAAATTTTTTTTCATTTTGACATTACATACCCTTAGACAAACATTAAATTGATCACTCATGCCATAAATGGACAATTTATGTTTCAGTTGCAAAACAGCCAATTACCAGAATGGCCATAGCTTGGAGTCCAACTGACAGAAAAAATTCTGAATTTTTTCTGTTCCGAGTTAGATAGATTGACACCTTCATGCCAATTTTTAGGTCCAAATTGCAAATACCCATTGCTCTAGAAATTTGGCACTTGTTCAAAATGGCCAAAAATTTCAAAAAGTTGAGACTTATCAGCCCAGCAAACAGCCAATCAGTGAGATATTCAAAAATGCAAACCAAGGTATCTAGAACACCCTAGCCTATACCTATGGCCTGAATCTTGATCAAATCGGTGAATGCCGAGTACCCTTTAAGCTGTTGCAAATGTGTCAAAAAATGAAAAAAAATACAACCTTTATTTTTGATGTCCCATGGTGGCCCCCTAAGTGTGTTGCACCCCCAAAAAATGGTACCATCGTGTAGCCTAGTCATCTGCCCACCTAAAACCCCTTCACATTTTGATGAGTTGTTGCTCCTTCATCGAGAAAACTTTGATTTTCTGAAGGCACCCCATTTTGGCTAAAATACTCAAATGGCCCCAGAGTTGCCAAAAATTGACATATGGCAAATTGACCAAAAAGGGTCCTAGGAGATGTCATAAGGTGTTTTCAATCCAAATTTGACAAAAAATTCCAACAGGAAGTGTCCCAAATTGCCGAAAAGAAGTTGCCATGTGTTATGCTATAAGGTGGTTTAAGTGTAAACTTAAACCACCTAAAAACCACCTTAATTCTGTTGTTTGGTGGAATTACCCTCTTCTCTTGTCAGGACCTCATGTCTACACATTTACTTTGGCTGCTGTTTTGTAAATTGCTGAGTGGGGGAGGGCTGTTGAAGTAGACCAGTTCAAAATGTGGTCTACTTGGGAAGGAGCACCATTCCAGGTTGTACAAGGCTTGTGAAATTGACAAGTCTGAGCTGCAAGTCCACTTGCAACTTTTGTTGCATTTGGAGCTCAGGGTGCAGTTTTGGCTGCTGCATTCCTGTGTCTAGTTTGGAGTTCAGGCTGTAGTTTTGGCTGCTGTATTCCTGTGTCTAGTTTGCAATACCAGCCAATTGGGAAGCTCCTGGTAATGGGTCCTATTCCTATAGATGAACTCAGTGAAAATTGATCTTGAATGATTTTTATAAAGTAGAACAGTTTGAACAGAAAACAATCAAAGTAGGTGAGGCATAGGTAGGTAGTACAGCTATGTTTGCCTTGTTTTAACTTTATTTTAGTTTACAATTTCAGCACTTATTATTGTAATTTGCAGTGTCTGTGATCAATTTTGTGCATTGTTGCACTGGTTAATTCACCTTTTGTGGGTGATCATGTATTTCTTTCAGGTATTATTACTGTATGTATATTCATTTACCACTTTTCTGCTTGGGGATAGATCAACACATAACCTGGTTACAGTTACAAGTTATTTGTCTATCTAAGTGGCATTGGGTTACACAGAAAATTGGTGATTACTGTGTGTTGCACAGTGAATTTACACCTCTGGTGTGACTGGTTAACCTTAGAGTGGGGGTCCCACTCTGATGCAATTTTCTTGGCTTTTGAAGACAGATTTAAGTTTAAATATTAGGGTGCTGTTACCCTGTAGATCTTCATTTACTGATTGGTGTTCATTTAATGATTTGAAATAAACCATTTTCAATTCAAAATTCTATTTTGCTTTTTTTTGGGGCAAAGCATCATTTCCTCTAAGAAAATGAGTTTTGCCATGCGAAAAGCACAAAGAGCCAGCAAGTTGTAATTTGGTCGGAATCTCCACGTGCCCTTCATTACATCACTTGTAACTGGCTACATCATAAAGTCATTCTTGTTTATTTCAAATCCCACCCAATCCACCCTCTTTGCTTTATGCTCTGTTGGCATTTGTGATTCATGTTGTAGGGCATTGGGTTGTGCAGAAAATTGGTGATTACTGTGTGTTTACACAGTGAATTTACACCTCTGGTGTGACTGGTTAACCTTAGAATGGGGGTCCCACTCTGATGCAATTTTCTTGGCTTTAAAACCAGATTTCAGTTTAAATATTAGGGTGCTGTTACCCTGTAGATCTTCATTTACCAATTGGTGTTCATGTAATGATTTGAAATAAACCATTTTCAATTCAAAATTCTATTTTGCTTATTATTGGAGGGTTTTTATGCCTGTTGGGGAGGAGGTTTTTTTTTCCATATTGAGGAGGAAGGTCTTCTTTTTTGCATGTTGAGGAGGAGGGTAATTTTTTGTGCTTATATCAGGGAGCAAGTTCAACTGATCGGGGCTTGGTCATATCCTGTATGGACTCATTGTTTTTTTTTATAATGTATGTCTGTCGGAGATCTTCATATTCTCCATTTCTGTAACATATCACTGAAACCATTACTTCTTTTTAATAATCTGATATTGGCATATATGTAATGAATGCTTTGTTCAAATCATTGCTTTTATTTTCAAAACTTTTCATTTTTCACTTTATTTTTAAAACAAAACCTTATCTACTCCACACTCAACATAATAATTATTACAGAATACTGAGGTGTTGATATTTTAAATGTGAAATTATATGTAATAGATCTAAAACATGCAAGCATATAGAGTTTTTATTATAATGTTCACTGTGGAGTCTAGAAATTATATTTTGAACACAGTTAAAATTGAGAACAGTTCTGATGTGAAATAATAATGATTTGAGCAAAGCATATCAATATATGCCAATATCGGGGAGAGCAGGTCAAATTTCACAAACATTTAATGTAATTGAATGCAATTTCCTGTCAGATGTGATGAAGAGAACCTTTATCTAAAAGATTATCAGAAAGAAGTAACTATTTCAGTGATGAGTTGTGAAAGTAATGGAAAAATAAGAACATTTCCCATAGATGAGCACTATAATGAGCCCCTGATCTCACAGGTCTCATGAGACCATTGACTTATTTATTTGAGGAGGCTCAATTCATTGTCATAAAGTGGCAATGTCATAGTGTGGTATAAATTCATTAGATTCATGTTCTTTTACAGGTTCTCAATGAATTATGTCTTGGTGGTAGCATTGGAGAGTTTCACAAATATTTAAAGACTTTTTGTATCAAAAATAAATCATGATGTATCATTCTGTTTATTTTTTTAACATAGAACCAATTATTACACAAAAAAATATTCCCAAGACCTATTACTTATGTTAATGATATATGTCTTGGGAGTTGTTTCTAATTGTTTAATGACTTTTAGCACTTCAAATAGACCATGATGTAATATTTCCTTAGTATTTCTAATAAAACAGGTTATTTATATCAGTTCTCAATTTTGAATTGTTCACACGTCATCTGAAAAGGATTCAGTCTTACCTGTATTGACTGAAGAACACCTTGGAAAATTGTTTCTCAAACCTAATAACTTTGCTGCAAATGGATCAAATTGCCTTAATGGAAAGAAAGTGTTGTTCTAATCTGAAATAATGTGAAATTACACAAATAATTATGAGTTCCCTATTAATACCAATAAAAACTTATGAAAAGAAATTTTTACTATTTTTAATTTGATATAATTTCCTAAATTTAAATTGCCTATCACTGTTTTGAAAACAATAATCATCATGCAGTAATTATATGGACATAAATTGGCAGAAATATATTGAATTTCCTTCATAATACAAATAAGGAATTTTTACTAAGAAATTTAAGGAGTTAGAAAACAGGAAGGGTGTATTAGTCTACAGTGTGGTACAACAGACTACAACAACCAAACTCTGCATGCCTGACTTACCCAATAAGGGAAGACCACATATAAGCCTTTTAAATTGTAAAACTACTGGTTTAAAATTGGTACTAAAAATTCTAGACACAACCAGAAACTGAATTTTCAGCTTCAGTAGTCACTCAGATCTCCTTAATTGTAAGCATGAGATAAATGTTTGGCTATTTATGTATGTTTTAAAATGTAACTTCTCATAGTCTACCATTACCAAATCTAAAATTAATGCTTGAAGTTCCACATCTTCTCTCCTTCAAACAGAATAACAATGCTGAAAGGGTCCAACTTTGTGACCACTTTTTTCACAGAGTCTATTTCATGAGACCAAAACACTGAGGCTCAGAAACTTCAGAAGAGATCAGGGATTTCTCCAGGGAGAATATCAAAAACTGCACCCAGTGAGTACCCACTTTCCTTGTGTGGCAACTTTTGCCATCTTTTTTTTTTTGGAAGATGGGAAAATTTGATGAAAAGTAATCCTAAAACGAGTGATTTTGAATGATTTGGTGAAGTTGTGAAATCTATTATGAACATGTCAAAATCAGGGTTTGCCTCACATTTGGCTAATTTCTGAAGGAAATTCTTAACTGATTTTGATGTAACACCTGTCAAATTGAAGCTTAGGATCTGCTCTGTATTATCAATAATTATGATCTTAAAATAAACAAAACCATACCAAAATGCCAACATTGGCAAAAATGCATCACTTTTGCATGTTTTAGTTCCTTTACAGACATCTACACATAACTAGTATGTTTGCACATTGGGGAGGGGAGGTCCTCTGAAAAAAATTCACATAGATTTCAAAGCTTAGGACCTGCTCTACAAGAATATGAAGTAAACTTGCCACTAGGGGGCCTATAAGGCACCTCAAATTGGCAAAAATTACCAAAATCAGCAATTTTTGGACGTTTGTTGCCATATGTAGGTGCTTTATAGGCCCCTAGTGGCAATTTTAGTTCAGATTCTTGTAGAGGAGCTTCTAAGCTTTGAAATGAGTACTCAAACATCAAAATTGGACAAGAATTGCCTTCAGAAATGAGCAAAGAGTGATAGAACCACACTAACATGTTAAACATGATAATTTTGAAAAATTCACCAAATTGTTAAAAATCACTCAATTTGGGGTCTAGGGATTCTTCTTCATCTATTTTCACAATTTAAAAAAAAATTAATTCAAATTGCTTGACTCTACAAGCTGTAACCCATAAATTCTCGGAAATGTGCCTGGTTTCCACCCCAGTATAGATTTTCTAATTTTGACATTACATACCCTTAGAGAATCATTAGATTGACCATTCACATCATTTTTGACCTACCAACACATGTACAAGACATGCTGCAGTCCATCAAAAAAATTTCACATTTTATCGATTTACGAGAAAACCATAAATCGTAAAAATTCTCAAAAGGTGTCTTTTGGTAGGTAAAAAGGTCCTCTACAAATCATCAATTGACATTACACCCTATCATCGACCCTGGTGATGTGCTGAGGGGATCTATGATCCTCGCTATTGGCGTTTCTGTAAGGCTCGTGGCAGAGCTGCTACTGTTGGTGTCCCCCTGGTCTGCGTGTTGTGTGGTACTTCTATTTCACAGCTTCTGTTTATAATCCTCTATTTCACTCGACGACATGATATTTATATGAGTGAACATACGCTCTCACTCTTTGACGTATTTTATAAACACTGTTTCGCGTTTTTTCTTTGATCTGTTCCAATTTATGTTGCCCTTTTAGCGATTGTTGCAGGGTTTCCTTTTGTTTAAGTCCTTTGCTTTTACTTTTTTAATCTCCGTTAATGTTTGTGTACAGTGCTTTTGCACTTAAGGTTGGTCAAAACACAGAGTTAATTGTTACCCTCTTTAACCAAATTGAACTGTGGTCAATTGTAGTGGATCATGGTGGCCCATCGACAAATAGCAATGCATTCTGCATGTCAGTTGAATTGTAGTAATATGTAAATTATAATTACAAAGAAGTTAATTTTATCAAATATTTTTCTGAAAAAAATACCATTTTATCAATTAAAACAGAGTGTAAAGTTTGAAGAAATTTCACCCTGCCAATGTTGAGAAAAATACAGATTACCATTGATTTCAATGGACCTGGAAGCCAACTTCATTGTTCAAATACTCAAAAGCAGAACGGTGAACCCTTTTCAAACTTCACAGAGTGATTCCTATTATCATTGTTGACAATTTGCACTATAATTTATTTCATTCGGTTGATTTATTTCAAGTGGTTACAGCAACCTTAAGGGAGGTTCAAAGCACTTCAAAGCACCTACTTGCACTAAAGCTTCCCGAACAAAGAGCAACACATATCACACCATTTTTTGTGGTTACGTTGTAGATTTCTCCTATTTTTCCTCTGCTAATGAATCCTGTGATTCTCAGTTAACAATTAATCCATATAAAAACATTCTCGAGTTGTTTTGAACTCTCACAGTAACATACAGGAAACACGTGCAGTCCCTCTGGCTCCATTTTTACCACTCGAGTATGATGGGAAGGTATTGTTTTGACAGGTGTCCATCTGTCTGTCCACAGGGGACGAAAATACCTTGCTCACTGGTCCCTGGTGTAAGGTCCTTAGCCAAGGTGAGGGGGTACCACGCTCACTGGACCGTGGTCTCAGGTCCTTTTCCAGGGGGTTACCTGCTCACTGGTCCTTTCCTGTTTCTGGTTCCAGGTCCCTTCTGGGGGAGGGGGTACCCTGTCCTGCTTCCTGCTCCTGGGGAGGGGGTACCCCTGTTCTGGTCCTGGCTGGGGGGAAGGGGAGTAACCTGGTCAGGTTCAGCACATAGGTACCCCTCCCCCAGACCAGGGCCAGGACAGGGTATCCCCCCCCCCCACCTGGACACAACTTATTACTTTGTAACAAAGAGTCCAAATATTAGGTAGTGAAAGTTTCAACAGGTGGCTCATTGGGTGCCAATGTGGCACCAGATACTGGCACTGGATAATGGAGCCAAATGACGCGGCCGGATAATGAGACCAGATAATAGGTCCGGATAATGGAGGCACTGGATAATGGGGCCAGATAATGGAAGGAGGCATTTGTGGATATTTCTAGCTGTTCTACAGTTCCCCTACATTGGTTCCCACATGATCTACTGTATTGGTGTGCCTGCACAACACTGGTCAGGAGACTGTTTCAGTGATTTGTGACTTGAAGGCTAAGGAAATTGAAATACAAGTTTTTCTCTGAGCTTTATCTACATAATTTCAGGTGATGGCCTCAAGTAATTACTACAACTATTATCAAGCTATTTTGCATGATGTCAATTATTGCATGATCATATTTCTGAGTCAATAGCTTCTATGTCCTGATATTCTGTTTATTATTGAGTAGCTCATCTCTGGACATTTTCAATACCTATTACATCTTTCATTTGGCTGTCAGATAGTACTTACATAATTGAAGGTATAAGCATATGTGTAAATATGCATTTCATAGCCTATTCTAGTATAGTCTGGTACTGGATGTAGGCACAAGCCTACATGTCCAAATCACCTGCAGTTGCAATTCCTTAGATAACTTGTGATTAATTTTATCATTTGGTTAGCAACAGGGTTGCAATTATTTCAAAAGTTGTACTTCTCATGCTCCTTCGGGGCAGGATCCAGTCTCTATTAGTTTGCTTTGGTGTACTCCTTGTAATTATTTTGACCCTTTTGTCTTCAATACTTTGTAGTTTTCTTTTAAACAGGCGAGCTATTAGCACTGGACTGTTGGCTGTGGCCCCCTGATTTCACCTCTGGGCCACCTATTTTGGCATTCTACTGGCCCAGACTGGCCACCAAAGATAAGAATTTGTTTTGGTAATGAAAAACAATTGAAATATTTCAAAATATTAAGCAGTGGGGCTATAATGATTTTTTGTTTTGGGCCAGCTGAATTTTACCTGGGCCACCAAAAGTTATTAGTCAGTGGCCCAGATGGACCACTAACTTCTGAAACTTAGCAACATCCCTGTTTAAAAATGATCTTTTGGGGATTTGCTTTCCTGACCCATAAATACTGCCTTGCAAGTACTACAGCTCATCAAATTGAGTTCTTTCTTTGTGTTGGTTGACTTTTTCATTTTTTTCTTTCTTTACCATTTACTTCTTCAATTTTTTCCAAATTATTTCCTACTTTTGCTATATATTTGATCTTCTTCATATCTTGTTCTTGTCTTTTCTTCTTGTTCATTTTTTCTCACTTTCAAATAAGTAATGAGTACTTCCCTCCCTGGTGGTCCTCTCACACTATACTGGCATTCCCCCAACCCATCCACATTCCCCTTTTCCTTTGCCTGCTTTAGCTCCTCTTTCTGTTTCTTGGTAAGATCTTGAGTAATAATTATTTTGCTGAATGGGTCCTTTGCATCCCTAATTTTGTTGAAGATTTGGCTCTTCTTCACTTCTTCCTTTAGTGTCATTTAAAGTGGCAAGTCCTCCATTTATTTCCCCAGTGAGATTGCCTTACAGAGTGCTTCCTCACTGAAGTTTATCTGACAAATATTTTTGGACATGTGAAGTCAATATTACAGTTTATGAACTGAAATTTTGGTTAATTTCCTCCTTCATTTTGCTCATTCTCCCAAATTCCAGATATTTACACTTCACCAAACAGCCAATTTATAAAATTTGGGAAGGACTTGTGAAATTTAGGGAGGCTTTTGAACCCTGAAAAAAGTTTGTTTTTAGGGTATTTTTTTTCAATTTGCACTCTTGTGTAAAGAACACATGATCAGTTTTGACCAACAGGATGGGGTGTTACATTTACCACCCTAAAATTAACAATCATCCTATCATGATGTTTTGCAGAACTGCACTTTAAAATTTAAGGTAATTTAAATTTACACTTTGTGTAGAGCGTAGGGTGTCTTTGAAATTTATGCAAAGGTTCACCAACAAAATTTAGGGTAATTTCTTACTTCATTCAGCTCTTTTCTCCTAAATTTCAGCTAATTATAGTTCACAAGACAGCCACTTCCTTGAAAATTAGGGTGATTTTTGCACCCTAACTAAAAATAGGATATAACGTGACTTTTTTATATGCACTAGAAAAATCATCTAAAGAAAAACACATCAGTTTTGACCAATGGGAGGGTGTTACATTTACCACCCTAAATTAATAATCCTATCATGTTTAAGAGCCACATTATAAAATTTAGGGTGATTTTAAAAATTTACACCCTAGCTAGAGTGGAACAAAATTTGGTGTCATTTTCATTTAGAGCGGAATCTTCGTGAACGTCGGCAAGGTGAAAGGAGCGTAATCCTCAGCACACACAGTTTTATTCACACAAACTTGCACAAAGGGAAGAAAACTTCATATTATCGCTCAAACAATGTCGGTTGGTATTCTTCTGCGGCAATACCCTAAGTGTTACAAGACATGCTTCGACATAATAATATATGAAGAAAATGATGCAACTATTCACCTACCATTTCAGATTATTTATTTTTATCCTTTGTTCATCCAACACTTCCTTCGCTGGCTTCCCGTGGTTTATGTACTGCCATAGAGTTCCAAATAAATCGCTCACGTCACGCGCGCCCCCTCCTCTAGACCAAAATTTCTTCATCTTCATACAGTTTTCGGATGAATAGTAGGTTGGTACCCCTTAGGGTTGGCGCCCTCTGGGAAAGCCCGCATCCGCCACTGATAAATAACAAATATTGCCGTTCATAAACTGCGAGAGGTAAAAAGGATGCCAGCAATACCTGATTTTTCAAACTGCCGGGCGCCTCACGTATTATGCGCCATCTTCGTGCGGTTTTTTTTTTGTGCCACGAATTTGTTGGATGCATTATACCAGATTGAATGGCTGGAACTAGTGAATTGAATATGGATGATATGTGGACATTACTGTTATTATCTCTGGCCATGTTGATTGGTTGTTACTTGGCAGGTTCAATACCACTAGCCTGTTCTTTATCGGAGGTATTTAGATCTAGATGTAGTCAGTTGTTCAGTGCTAGAACGCACTTGCCTATGAAATAAAATGATGCAGGCATCACTAGAGCTAGATCTACATGCAGCCCAAATAGTATGGAGGCAGTAAAATCCATGAATTTGATGACACGCCAGCAAACTTTTAAAAAAACTGAAAACAGTTGACATTGAAAACTTGGACTTCAGATTTGTAGATCTACTGTTTCCCATTTCAGGAGAAACTAAAATTGGTGTCGGTGATGGGAGCAGGTCTATTGGTTGGTACAGCTCTAGCAGTAATTATACCTGAAGGAGTTCACACATTGTATGCTGCAAAAGAGCATGGTGTGTAATTATTCTTCAAGGAGTTGTGAATGGCATCATGTGCATTAACAAACGTTTATTCTTATAACATCCTGATGAAAGATTGATAGTCTGCAGGAATTCTCCAACTACATTTTCCGGTCATGTTTGATTTCCAGCATTTGATCGAATTGTATGCCAAATAAGCTATATTAATTAACTAGGGTTACATATGTTGAACACTAAAGATTTGACAAGTATATTTCGGCGTAAATCATGTATATTATCAGATGGATATATTGTATCCGATCGTACAACAGATGCTACCAAAACTGCTGTGTATGTTGTAGGTGTTTTGTCTGAACACAAACAGGAGATGACGGCTGGAGCTGCAGTTGACAGTCCCCATCATGAACATGGAGGCCATGAACATGAACATGGTGTTGGTCCAGAGTTGCATACGTACATAGGAGTCAGTCTCGTTCTGGGTTTTATCTTCATGCTATTAGTTGATCAGTTAAGTGGAGGTCATGTGCACAGCTCTCCAAGCGGTAAGAATAGTGTCTTTCTTATGATATCGTAGAAACTAAGCAACGCCAGAACCATGTCAGTTTTAGCATATGTTAAATTCAAGATCAGGCCGGTAGTAGACTTCCCCAGTAGCAAAGTGTTACCAGAGCATCTGTTTGTGTCTGAGTCAATGTTATGTGCCTGTGCTATGTTTCTATTATAAGTATGTCTTCAATTTTTAGCAGAGCTGTTTTAACAGCTTTGCTCTTTAAATGGGAAATATTTTTGGTGAAATCTCATGATTTCTCTAAAGTTTCAGAAATTATTGAGAGATTTGAATGAATGGAGCCTTCTGATTG
>JBCAUG010011704.1:0-11093 GCA_038406175.1 Haplosyllis leylae
TATTATTTGACTTAACATTATTTTGCTGAAATAGTGAAACATTTTGCCGGACCAGTTGAAATTTGGCCGGACTAGTTCATTTTAGGATCAACTAGTCCGGCCGAACCAGTTGATAATTTTCCTTAAATCCAACACTGGCTACAAACAACTGTACTAACAAACACGCACGTGCGGACACCATAGTGAGCAGACAAGTCGCTTCGCTCTTAAGAGACTAAAAAGTCAGAAATCTTTGAACATTTGAAACACTTTGCTAGTTTGGAACAAAAAAACATTTCACAATCATGGCTTACCTGGACTCGAAGTTTTTCATCTACATAATCATTTATGAATGTGATGGCAAACCAGCTGCCAGGCAATGGATTAGCTATCTTAAAATACCGCCTAGTTTCATTTGGCGGGATAGCTATGTGCTGTAGATCCGTTCGATGCAGGTTGAATTTATCTGGATATGTTTCGTTAATTGGATTCACCACAGGATAGCTACCGTGCTGCATATACCTGATGTAAAAATCAAGAGTTGACTGAAAAAGTTTCATGGAAGAGAACAATAAACCTTTGCACTCTGCTGCAATCCGTTCTTTTTTAAACACTTTAGTTGTAAAAATGTCAATGAACGTTAGAACTCAGGTATTGGTGAAATGTGTCATCAGAATAATTGGTCCTAAAACGAAGACGACCACCCATAAAAGTGGCCGTGAGAGGATATCCCACTGCATCACTAACACGAAAACATAGACGTCATAAATTACTATTTTTGAAATTTCCCAATTTCTTTTTCATTTTTTAAATTTGTTCTTGTATCGCAGTTAAATTGAACTTACAGCTCCACATGCCTCTCGGGGCACTCTTCGCTTGAATGTACAACGTTAAATAACCACGAGCTCTCCGTGCATAACTCGGGAATTGTGAATTCGAGAACTTTGACGTTTCTGTATGATTCGTATTCTACGACTTGTATGGGGTTCTGCCAGTAAGCGGATTCATATGTTTCTGAAGATGCAAAGAAAGTACTTTGACACAAAGAGACAATTCAAGGACCAACAACTACTTGCTGAGGAAGAGTAGTAGCCACTGGATCCTGCAAGGGAATTACTTGTTAAGTTCCTTTCAGACCAAGCGATAGCGTGAGTGGGAGCGAGAGCGGCATCACTTGATCTCGCTAGCGTTAAAAAATCAAATGGGTTCTGCACCCATTTTCTAGCCATGCTGCTCCTGCTCTCGTTCACACTATTGCTTGGTGTGAATGCTGCAATTGAGATCAAAGTATTCCTTTCCAAGCGGGATGCCGCTCTTGCTCACGCTATCGCTAGGTGTGAACAGACCCTTAGATATAATCATATAAATTTACATCCAAGGTATTTATTGAATATAACCGACAGTGTTGTTTTCTACTTGGGTAACAAAAACATATCTAATCTAAACGTCGGATACATTATTAAAATAAATCGATGAGTTTCTGTTAATTTTACAGACTTAGTTTTGTTATGAGGAGTTTAAAATATGGAAAATACTTCTAAATTAAGTCATGCATAATATCTGATAGATAGATCTATCTAGATTGGGCAAACCGTGACAGTTAAGCCTATCTAATCACTCAGTGACTATTTGAGTAAATTCAAGAAACTAGAAACTGTTTTATCTATTACACAATATTGTGTAAAAGAAATAAATTCGTTTTACAAACCTGAAAGAACCTGGGTACAGAAAGAAAAGAAGAAAATGTTGAGGACAACGAGAAAAACTGGAAAAACCCTACTATGGCAGGCCGCCATGTTGTTTCGATAAATTCAGCTGGCTAATCGGGGTTGAAGCAAAGAGATACTCTAAGAAGAACTCAGTAACCAGACAAGAAACAAATGTCAACATAGAGGTGCTGAAGGGGTCTTTCAAAGAAATAATGACAGCTGGTAAGTTTGTAGAAATAACAAAGAATTTGTTATTTGAAATAACAAAGAATTTGTTATTTCCAAGCCTGGATGTACAAATTCTTTGGAAATAAAAATTTGTATAGGTCAGTATAAAATCCAAATCTACAATAAAAAGAAAATAAATTTTCCCATTGTTTCAAAGAAGATGATTCATACTCCGTAAACAAGTTATGAATATGTCTGCAAATTCAGCATCTGTTATCAGGACTGAGCAAATAATATTATCAAATTTATTAGTTTTTCTCTTCAAAATAGTTTTACTAGCAAGTGCTTCATCGGAAGACGCCAACAAATGTCACTTGTCAAGTACTTTTTTTGTCAAATAAAAATATAGAAATAAGAATGCTGATTGGCATTGTGTCGAGTTTGTACTTAATATCGTTTTTCAGTGCTTTGGTCGAAATTTGTATCAAGCCAAACCTGCCGTTTTCTTGTTTTAGGTGGGTGGTCCCAAGAAAAAAAATTCAGTCTGAATTTATATCAAGCCAAATCTGTTGTTTTCTAATTTTGAATGGGTGGTCCCGAGGAAAATGTTTCAGTCCAAATTTTCATCAAGCCAAATTTGGTGTTTTGCAAGCAAAAGTACTAACGCACAGACACTATAGTGACCAGATAAGTCGCTCCGTTCGTTGAAGCTGCGCGACTAAAAAGAAAGAAGAAGAAAAATTAGGAGAAAGAACGATTCTTCAAACCTTTTATTTATACTTAATTAAACATAACACGAAAACAAAAAATTGAAATGTAAATAGATCTGAATTAACTATCACTGTTTTATTTTTTGGAAAATGCCTGATTTTCTTGCATACCCGATTCCTGGATGACCTGGTAGATTTCAGGACTCCGGGATCTTACCAATATGGATCCTAAGTTGAGCAATATTAAACTGTTCGAAATTCATATCACAACGACAGCAGGAAATAACAAAATTGAAACAAAGAGCGGAGACCAACTTCTTAAAACGAGACAATAAAAAAAGAGTGTTTTGTTTCTTAAATGTCTATCACTGTGCTAAAGATTTAACTGCAAATTAATAAATATGTCTACGTCAAATATTTACACTATCAACAAACTCCGACGTGTGTTTGGGTTGCAGATGTTAAAGCTTACCACAATCACAGATAAGGCTTTGTTTCTACAACAGGATCTTTCCTTTTGGGTTTCACACCTTTCAATTGCTATGTCCTTTTCACATTCAGAAAAGTTAGTCAAATGTCTCAATAAGCCTATTATACGTTTGCTAGTCTCCCTAGTCGAAATTGAAACGGCGTGTTTACACTACCAGACATAGCGAACGACAAAGCTTGTACAGAATTGTGTTGAAGTGTTCGTATTACTCACGGGAAGAGATAGACATAAATATCCATTGGATCCTGTACCCATTTCATTGGTATCTCTATCGGTCTGGGACATTGTAAATTAACCATAAAGCCTTGTTCACACGTACCGACACCGAATTTCGGCCCATTAAGTTTTAATTCGGCCCGTTAAAAGTTTTAACAGTGTGTCAATGGTGACAAGAACTTTGACAGCAGAATGAGTGTGGAATGGATCCATTCTGCCCGTTAAAGTGCCTGTCACCATTAGCACAATGTTAAACTTTAACGGACCAAATTTCGGTGTTGGTACATGTGAACAAGGCTTAACGTGACACAAACACCATCGAACGTTTCATGTTTGTGGGATAAATCACTAAACATATCGTGCACGGATATACAGAATGGATGAGAAACGAGAATGTGAGGCGTTCTCGGTCACGGAGGTTCGGTCAGTATTCACTGTCTGAGGATTCCGGTGAGCCGTGGTTACTTTGTACGGCACTTTCGTCGCTGTAGTAGGTGTCTGAATCATCATCATGGTAGCTGCTACTTTGATAACTTCCGGCGCCAGAACCATCGTACGAAACGTAACTATTTGGAGAATGTGAGCGTGAATGATTGTTGTTATTATCGTCGTCTTGGTTACCACTCGAATTGGAACGAAAATCGTAGTCATCGTCGTCGTAACCATCGCCTCTGTCCGCCTGATCTTCGTCTTCCTTGTTAGACGGAAGTGGCATAAACGCCATGACTGCGTTTTCAATGCGGAATGGAAGCCTCGTGGAAGGTCTCTCCAGTGTTTTCGTTTCCGTATTTAAGTATTTCATGGTGTTTAATCGTTGATAGTGACGGTCGGAATTCTCGTCGTATTGAACTCCACCGAGAACGTATATCTTTTCGTTCTGAACGATCATCGACAGTTTACTGGCTCGGATCTCCACCCTGATATTTGTCCATTGGTTGTTCGACGTATCGTAACATTCCGGGTTGCTGACGTGAAACAGTGAAGTATCATACGATTCGTTCCTGTTTCTGTAGATCTGTCGTCCTCCCAGTACGAACATCCCCGTCTTCGTGCTGCCCATCACATGTTCACATCGGTCGGCATGCATCGACGCCTTCTCAATCCAATCTTTCAAAATGGTGTCGTATTTGAAAAATTTATTGCTGCTGAATTCCTTTTGTTTTTTCACTATCAACCCACCAGAAACATACGCCTGGTCTTTGTGAGAGCAGCCCGCCAAGAGCAGCAGGCCGCCTGGTAAATATGGCCCCAGTTCCCACGAGTTTTCTTTGATAGTATAAATTTCAGTGGAACTGAGACTCTTCTTCGCATCATTCTTACCCCCGGCAACGATAATAGTCTCTTTGTGCAGAAACGAGGTGTGATACTTTCGAGCGACCATCATATTTGTCATTTGTTCGCACTTCAACTCCACTGAATTAAATCTCCACACGGCATTAGACACGGTATGTCTTGCGTTCGAGCTGCCGCTGTGGGCTTCGCTCATGGAATCGTTACTACTGGCGGGGTATGTATGATCCCCACCCGTTAGGTACAAGTAATGGTTTAGCGCAACAGTGGCGCCTCCGTCCTGATATGTGTTACTCAGTGGCTTTAAATTGTCGTCTATACTCCAAATTTCTCTGCGTGGATCGTCAAATGGTACCACCACTGGAGGTGTCATAACTCTAGTGTGGTCCCACTGTCCACCGATTATGACCAGCCACGACTTAGTATTTCTGCAATGAAATGGATAATCTTGTCATTAGTAAAATAAACTACAGATCAAAGTGCCTTCATTGACGTGTTTAAATGCGGGGTAAAGTGCCAAGAAAAAATTTCAGATAGGATTTCAATCATTTGTTGCTGGATGGTACAATTTTAATGGCTGCGACAAGATACTTGTAACCAGATCCCCCTAATGGTGTGTTCACACTGGACGACACCGAGACCGATAACGAGACCTATTAAATGTCTAAGCCAATGGCATCAGTGATGTTGCCTCGGTGCAGTGTGAACACCTTTGTACAATTCTGTGCAAGCCATTTTAATTGGTCTAGCTATCTGTCTCAGTCTCGGCATCGGTCTCGTCCAGTGTGAATACACCACAAAGAATACCCCCCTTCATGATTTGTTACACAATGCAGATACCTCGGCGTGCACCATTCCTCCTTGATAAAGGGCTGATCATTCGGTTTGGAGCAATATTGAATGGCTTTCCTCAGCATCTCTTGGCAGGTGACGCTCGAGGTCATGATGGGTTCTTTCCAGACGTCTCCCAGAAGACTCGAGGAACTCATCAGACCGAACCGGACGTGACGCATCAGCATCGTAGCCTTTTCTTTTCGTGACTCGTCGTGTTTTAACCACCGAACTACCGCACGGAAGACGTCCATTTCTGACTCGCACTGAAGGCCGTTATTCTTTATGTAGTTCTTCAGTGCATCTCCTGCCATCTCCAAAAACTTGTCCTGTGAGAAAATTTAAAGATCTGTTTCCACTTTTCGTCAAAGAAAGCCGATCAAAGTTTTAGCATTGCGTAAAGTGTGTTTAGTGCAGACAATTCATTATAATTCTGTCCGTGAGAGAGACCGTCACCATAGACACGACGTCCCGTTACCATAGACACTTTGACGGTAGCGAAGTGGTCATTTGTCAAGGCTTGTTTACACATAACGTTTGCGTGTGCGTCTGCATTTGCATCAACGTCAACATGTACATTGATCAACTTTAACATTGGTGACACAAACGCAAATTCAGAGAATGTGTTCCAGACACATTCTCTGCATCACATGCACATGCAAACGTCAAGTGTAAACATAATCACTTGTCGCCATAGAACCTATTCTTGACGTTTGACGCAAACGCACACGCAGACGTTACGTGTAAACAGAGCTTTAGTAAACGTATTCACTAACCTGAAGACAAACAATAGAGAAGTGTTCGAGGAGACATCTCTCAGAGCTCTGTAACACCTTCGTCATACTGTATGTCTCTCCAGCCAATAAGTAATCCAGACAGTTCGGTGGTGCTACGATTTCCTCAATGTAACTTTCACAACATTTAAATACCTAAATGATCGGAAAAAAAATGCAGGCGATTACTACGGATTATTTACAATGATGTACTGCAAGTTCAAAATTCGCAAAACTCCTGTTCTAGACATTGTCTCAGGCCTGCTCTGGTTTCAAATCAAGTACGCAAGAGGTGACAAGAGCAATCCTGCTTGTAAGCGAGCTTAGTTACGATCCCTGGATTGATATCGGAGTTCTACACCTGCTGCACTGCACAATGCAACGGTAGTGGTCGTCTCACATGCTGGACTCGCACTTAAGGCTGGTTAACACCTAACGTTTGCGTTTTCCTTTGATCTTTGCCGTCCCGTTCTTGATAATTGAGACGTCAAGTGTAAACACTATCATTTGTTGCCATAGGACCCATTCATGATGTTTGACGCAAACGCAGACGTTACGTGTAAACAAGGCTTTATAACCATCAAAAAGCAAACCTCTGTGAATTCTAGTCTGTGGGCAGCCTCCAACACTCCCAACACAATCTCTGGGCTGAGCTGAAGTTCCTGTGAGTACACGCTGTTCAGGATGATTTCCAGACTGAGAGCGGATATTCCATCCAGCTTCACCTGACCAGTCCTACACTCCACCCAGGCCTCGGAGCTGAACACTCGTTCAAAATACTTGCTGGCGGCGGCCAATACAACTCGGTGAACTTCAAATTTTCTGCAAGGAATGAAGGAAAATAATCAACAACACAAGTTTTCCAGTTACTTCCATTTACTGCAATATCAAGAAACACAAGGGATATATTGTGGTCATAACTAAGGTACTGTTATCTCTCAATCCATAAATCGAGGATTAGGGAGCGGTTACACGTAGCGTTTTTCAGAGCGTTTTTGTGAGCGGCACCTTTGATCTTTTTAACGTCATGTGTAAACAACAGCATAAGAATGCATTGAACTCATTTTCAAACGGTCTGAATAATGGGCTGAAAAACGCTACCTGTAAACATAGCTTAAGGGCATTTGTTGGTAAAAAAAGTGACCATACGAAGTGACTTATAATTTACTTTGAAATTTTGAACTGTTTTAACGCTGACGGACTGCTCTATTCTGTAATGACTGTAGCTTTACATGTAGTCTAACCTCCCATCAGCTGTAACTACTGCGTCACACAGCGTTTTTCTCGTCCATAGATCATGAAGCTGTTCCAAGTACGCGTATGGTGCCAGTGGGAAAAGCTTCTTCTGATCCTCCTCAGCGTCGTTACTTGTAGACGCCATAGCTGTCTTCCTGTATTAATGTAAAGGTTTGTTTACACGTATCATTTGCGTCAAGTTTTGCATTGAGTCAATGGTGACGCAAACGCACATGCAGAGAATGGGTCTGAACCCATTCGCAGCGTTTTCCATTAGCACAATGTTAAAGTTTTGACGCAGACGCACACAGAGCTTAAGAACATGAAGAAGGAAGGAAGATTTTGTATTGCTGCGTAGTAGACTCAGGTCGAGTGTGGCCTCATTTTCGCAGGAAGTTAAAAATAGTTCACCGGTGTTGCTAATTTTTTTTTACTGAACATTACCATAGCATCCCATTAAGTTAACAAAAAGTAATCAGAAATCTTCAACAAACTAATAGATCAAGAGATTTGTCTGTCAAGTGTTTACCTTCCAAGATGAACGATAATAAAATTATTTACAAATAGTTGCAAGTTCTCGCTCTGCAGGACTACTTTTCTTGATTGTATGTGTCACTCTGAATTAACACAATTTTTGGGACGAATCTTATTCAATTCTAAAGTTGCACGAGACAGAATTTCTCCAAATTTAGTTTCTGTCCCTCCTGTACTACTACTGCAGATGAAGGTCCATTTTCTTCTGTATAATCTTAGGTGGCAGCACCAGAAAACGATACTGTGCGACATCTTTTGTTAAATTTTCGCGGGCTAACACATTTTGGGGTACCTATGGTAGTACTATCTTTCACTCCCAGAAGGTTGGTTGTGTGCTAAACTCTTTTCACAGCCTTTTTCCGGACATATTACAAAATTCCCCCTGAAGCCTGCCCATGAACAAAGCTTCATAATCAGATTAATTTCTTCTTTTTTAAAGCAAGAGCAACAAAATTCTTTTCAGTTGCAAGTAATAACTGAAACTTCTCTTTTTGGTATTAAAATATGTTTATTGATGCCAGGTAAAGATGATTCATGACAATGACGATGTATGCAGTATAGACGTACAATACCCAATAATAATAATAATATAACATTGTAATAATGTTTAAAAATAAATGAAGAAAACATTAAAATGCAAAGTGTCATTGTGTGTTTAAAATTCCAGAGACTGAGACAGACATCGAGACCATCAGCTGTGCCGAGAAGGTTCCAATGGACGTACAGTAGTCAGTTGTACAGTTCGGTAACCTTTAATTACTGATCTTAGTGTCATTTCGTTCAAGCCTTGTTCACACGTACCCACACCAAATTTCAACCCATTAAGTTTTAATTCGGCCCGTTGAAAGTTTTAACATTGTGTCAATGGTGATGTGCACTTTGATGGGCAGGTTGGGTGTGAACCCTTTCTGCCCATCAAATTTGTTCATTACCATCAGCACAATGTTAAACTTTCGTGGACCGAATTTCGGGCCAAATTTCGGTGTCGGTACGTGTGAACAAGGCTTCAGTGGTGGATCCAGTATTTCACAGACAACGGTCCCCAAACCACAAAGGCGGGCGTCAACGTGTTATTTGACCAATATTTCCCCAAAACTGCATGAAAAATTATGAATATTGGTCTGAGAGGAAAGGGCACGTCCAACCGCCATTCCCTCCTGAGATCCGTCAATGGCACAGCTATCGGTCTCGGCATCCATCTTGGCCTCTGTCGGTATGAACACACCATTAACAATGCTGAGATTTAATTATTTAGTTCTGTATCATTTTATACGGTAAATAAAATCTGCATATACTTTTAAAACTAGAGTCAGAAATGTAGTGTGTGTATTTTAAAGTAAACAAGCTGTTTGTTGCAACGTGAACACAAACTTATCTTAAAAACACATTCTTAGGAATAACACTGCCATATGTGATGATATTGAATGATTCCATACACATGTACAAAATGAGATTTTGTTCCACTACGTCCCCAGAAAAGTTTCTTAGATGTAAAAAAACAATAAATATTTCCGCGAAATGACCAATAAGACGCTGATCTTATTCTCCAATGGCAACTGGTGGCTTATTCACACTGCATAGGAACATGACAGGGACAAAGGGAACTGGACTAGAACAATAGGAAACAATGGATATTGGTTCCTTTCCCAGTCTCAGATTAGAGGTAACAGTTCTGTACAATATATTATGACCCATTGCCCTCGGTCCCACTGAGTGTGGTGCACCCTAGCAATGAGCGCTGAGTAGATCACTGAGATGTGACCAGTGCCTGATTCAGCCCTTAAATTGTCTAGTTGGGAGTACGGTTACTCGCTGTTACCCCTGTACACTGGGTCCTGCTTACAATAAGTTCGGTAACAACGAGCAACTGCCTACAATGAGGAGATTCCTTTGCATCAATATCATTGACAGCAATCTTAAAAGGTTTGGTTATTAAGAGCACCCTCCTACTACAAGCAGTTTTCTTTGCATCTATTTGCTCGTTCTAAGCGGGCCCAGTGCACCTGTTTCGGTCCCGTTCCCTTTCCCGTGTAGTGTGAATAAGCCACTACTGAAAAAAGTGACGGTTTGATGCAAAAGAAATCAGCCACGAGAACTGCCCAACTTCTCTTCCATAAGATTTGGCATAATGCATTATTGTGCAGTACAAACGATGAGATCCTAAGGGTCGATTCACGCCTGCGATTTATGACGCCATTGCGATTGCACGTACTATTAGCTGCCTTAAACTAAGCGTGCACATTCACAGTTGCAATTGGTTGGACTACTGCGATTACCATCATGTTGCAGTACGGACCCTGTACTCATTTTAGGGTGTTCTTCTTTAGCTTGAGGTTGAGGTCGAGATATCGGCGAAAATAACATATGCGCCAGTTAAATCGAGTATATTTTAAAATCCTCACAGGATACAAAACATACTTGACAGTTAAATCAAGTATGTTACCAAAATTCAGGATTTTTTGTAACACTCGATTTAACTATCGAGTATGTTATTTTCGCCAATATCTCAACCTCAACCTCTGCTGGAAAGGATCCACATTTAGGAACTTCTAACAGTTCACGCAATCGCAATAGTTGAGTAAATCGCAGGCGTGAATAGATCCTAAAACTTAATTATTGCGTGGATGGAAAATACACCTGCTGATAGTATTTTGCTTTCAGTTGATTCTCTTAAGGTCAGTTCACACGTAACGAACCTCAGCATGTCGCCGAAATACGGTTCGAACTTTTTTATATTGGAAAATAGAATTTTGGGGCTAAATGGGCGAGGGCCTATGCAGCTAGGAATTCTACCCCAAATTCTATTCTAATACACAATATAATTCCGAGCAAAATTTCGTGTTAGAAAACGGTCTGAATTTCGTTACGTGTGAACAGACGTTTATGGTTTGTATCAAATCACAATTCTGCTCCATAAAAATGACCTGCCGTGCGAACTCCCACAACTAGAAGCAAAATACGGTACATAAAATTCCACTGGTTGTAAAGTTTTTATAAAGACCATCAACATTTTGGTTTGACGATTCGAGACATGCATGCATAAATAATAACGTACATATTATTTATGGCACAGTAAGTAGTTATTGGTGGCTCGTCAGAGCTACCTATGTGGTTGACGGACGGTTTTTTGGTCACTTTTTTTGGAAGGTGAAGGGGA
>JBCAUG010011715.1:0-11093 GCA_038406175.1 Haplosyllis leylae
ATCAAAATATAGCTGAATCATGAAATTCCTTATTATCACCCATTAACTTACTGGTTGCTAGGGGTAACAATTGGTAACCAACAATGACCAATGATGAATCTTCAATGTTCTGAAACTTTTCCCCTCCAACAATGAGTAAAACACCTCAAAATATAGCTAAATCATCAAATTTCCTATTCCATTTGGCAGCCATTTTTAATATTTCAAGATGGCTGCCATATGAGATCCAGTATGGCTGCCAATGGTCCCTACCACCTTTATAAAAATTTAAAGTTTTCCGAACTTTCTGAGTTTTCCAATTTTCGTTTGCCCCCCCACCTTGAATGCTACCATGCACGTTAATTACCATGTATGGTAGCTGTACATGACTCACGTTTATGCGCACAACTCCCCTTCACCTTCAAAAAAAAGTGACCAAAAAACCGTTCGTCAACCACATAGGTAGCTCTACGAGCCACCAATAAGTACGTGGCCAAGTGTGCAAGCGTTGCTTTCGCTAGATGAAGGGCGTCTTTCGCATAAATTTAATTTACATGCATTTCTAATGTGTTTAGGAAACTAAAGAAAGTACCATAAAATCATTACCTTAGAACTGGATGCTTCTACTTTGCGACGCTTAGTATCTGGAAGAAAGAGAAACAATTTTTTTTTTTTTGCGTGGTTCATTTTCGCTCCAGAATGAGAAAGAAATTTGGGTTTTGAGATTTAGATAAAAACACTGCCGGCAGGAGAATAAGCAATGTTTTTAAAACACTGCCCCTTAAAGACATCGGCAATTACACTCCCGACCATGTTTTTTAACCAGCATTATTTTGAAAACATTGCTGTTTTTCCCGCCTTCAGTGTTTTTATCTAAATCTTAAGCCAAATTCTCTATTTCTATTTCAAGTGAAACAGGCACACTTGCGCGCACACTTGAATCAAGAGAACTCCATTACTTCATTAAGAAAATAGAATATTTACCAACCGCGTACGTAGTACGTGGGGAGGTAATATTTTCACAGGTGTTTGTCAGTCCACACAGGGAGGGAGGGTTGTACCTCGGCCAGGTCCAGCCGGGTGGGGGGGTTACCCCCCGGCTCGCCCCCCCCCCCCTCCGCCCCGGGATAGAACAGCAGAGCGAGCACTTGCTACGCCGCGGTCGGTATGCCTCTTGCGTTCACGCAGGAGGACTTTCTTGTTTGATGAATTTTCTTACCTCTGTCGTCACCGCGTTTAGGTGAAGGTTCGGCACTTCTCCGATGACCACTGGACCCTTGACTACTGTTGGAAGCAACACTAGCCGACCTATCGTCTTCTTTATCTTTTCTTCTCTCTTTTGATGGGCTTTTTGGTTCTTTTTTAACTTTGGGTGTTTTATCTCTGCGGTCACGAGAATCATCTCTTCTATCACGCGGTTCTTCCTTTGGTTCTTCTTTTAGCTTGGCTCTTCTTTCTTCTTCCTTCGCTGCCCTCCTTTCCTCTTCTTTACGTCTCTCATCTTTTTGTTCAATTTTCACTTCTTTTTTAACTTCTTTTACTGTTGCTCTGTCATCTTTTTTTTCTTTCTTTATTTTTTTATCCTTCACATCTTTGCTTCTGGTAAATAGTAACATTGCAAAACATCAAATATTAGCTATTCACAAAAACAAGAATGCTTACCAGCAAAGTGTTGCGCCAAATTAAATTCTATTATTAATTTTTGGACTGTGTGTGACCACTATTTCGGCTCACTCTCTTTGAGATATATTTTGGTGGTTAATGCGACAGAAAGAATTTTTTTTCAATTAATGAAAACTATTTTCAAGTGATTTTGAGAAGCAACTTTGTTTTTGGTCCCCAGGTAACTCCCCCTCCCCAAACTTTACGTCCCCATATTCATATCGGACAGAATGAAAATTTTCGTCAAATTTTGGGGTTTTTTCCCAGAAATGCGTTATAGGTGATTTTCAGCACCTTTCAATTTCTGACCCAATGAACCCATCTAGGGGAAATGGGATCAAAAACCAAAGTTGCTCACCTCAAAATCACTATAAACCATGCAGAACTATGTTTTGAGAAACTTTGATTCCTGTGGAATATTACGTAACACTTCCTTTTTATTGATCACGATGGAATTACAGTGCGTACCTCGATTCTTCACTCCTTTCAGCGCTGTTGCTGGTTGGTTCGACTTTGGGTTTTACAAGCTTCTTTGTATCTTTTCCTTTGTCTGTAATTGTTATTAATCAATTGTTATTACTCAAGATATAAATATTTCGCAGCTCGTTCTGTTGAATTAACATCTCTGTCGATTGAACACATTATATTATTATGAATAATTCATATAAAAATGCAGCATTACCATTGTCTTCTTTCTTCACACCTTCATCTTTATTATCCTTTCTAACAAGCGCCACACCATTCATTTTTGTGGAGTTACCAGTGATCTTGATTTGCTGCAATAATAAAGTTTAACTCGTTTTGAGTACCACAAAGATCGTTTTCAGTGGTGACCGTTGAAGTTCTTCAGTTAAGTCGCAACCGTTTTGTGTGGCGTTAGGGCTCGTTCACTCTGCGATTATACTCTAAATGAATTTTGTGAAGACCAAGCTAATTTTCAGATTGACTTGTTGTTTTTTTTTTCGGTTCGGAAATGTCCAAAATCTATAGGACAGAAACATTTTGTGGCATATGCAAAATTATGAGAAGTTTTCTGCCATTAAAAAAAATCAAAATTACCAAATTTTCAGTAAAACGTAACGTCGAAGAGTGGTCAACTGGCAACCTCGAATATTACACCTCTCAGTGTAATAGTAAAAGGTAACAGTAACAAAAATGCATTATTGTTCATTTACATCGAACGCATTTTAGCTATTAAAACATTGTACTTATGTAAAGCAATAAATGCCAAGGCTGGTTCACACTGCGACGGCAACGGATACAGTTTGTACAATGAAATAACATTGGGTTCCACGCATAACAGCGACAGCGGAAATGAGTATCATGGCAACAAGCCGAAGTGTTCATAATGCGGTGCCAAAGGCAAAAAAAAAAAAGTTTTTGATTTGCCATTGCCATCGCAGTGTGAAAGAGCATTTCCTGACACCCATGTTTCTTAATTTGCTAAACTACGGTTTGTCCCTTTTCCACATCTATCAACCAGGTGTGCTGCTATAAACAGGAAAGGAACCCATTCCAAAGAAATAAAACAATGTTTTTTTAGCTTACATCTCCAGATTTAGGATGAAATATGCTGTCATTTACCCAAGTGCCCTTCTTTGCCTTCAACAGACCAGAGTAACTGCACAAATGAAAAAGGCATTTTATAACAATTGTATATGAGATTAAATAATTTTAGCAATTCATAAACTGTTTTCATTTTTCATTGCAAGGTTCCCACTTTACATAGCAAAGATTCCCGAGCTTTCCATTACGCCTTTGCATCACTTTTTTCTAGTTCTGACACACAATTGTGTTGCTCCGAAAACTATTTCTTACAATTTCGACTACAAAATCTCCTTTACACGGGGCTGCCACAAACCAATCAAAATAAAAATCACGGCGATTTCCCTGTGTTTTCTTGGCATAAAATTAAGATTTATTCAGCTACTCATATTGAGAAATACATCTAATAATTCCCTTAAAACTACATTCACAAGTAGAATGGAGAGTGGTGCCAAAGCATCTGCCCCCTCCCCAAGTCAAATTTACCACAAAAGCCAAATTTTGAAATTCCCTGTGTTGGAGGTCAATTCTGTGTAAAAATATTCTTAATATTTCTTGGCAAATTCCCTGTTTTCCTTATCTGAAAAAATAAACATCCAGATTCCATGTGTCGTGGCAACCCTGTTAATCGTACACATATTGTGTATCAAAATTCTAAATTATCCTTTGCACTGGATTCAAAAATTGATGTTTTTAATCAAACTTTTCTTACGACTTTTTAGGAACAAAAATTCTAGACTAGGTTTCCCCTAATTAATAGTCCTAGTGAGAACCCAACACAGTCTGCAATGAAACTTTATTTCAAAAGTTCGATTCGATCAAGTTGATGCCTCACCCCATGGCAAGAGCGTACATATCCGGTCTCTTTTCCTTCTCCTCTTGACATAATTTTTCTATACGTCTCTCCAAAGCCATTCCAAATCTAGCCACTTTAGGATAATGTGGAATTATCTGCAACACACAATATCAACACTTGATGAATTTCTGACTCAAGTCAAATTGGTCAAGGAACCAGATCAAGTTCAACTTATACATGCTTTCTATTTATCTTATTTACTTATTTTATTTATCCTACCTTGGTAAGAATGATGAGAGCGTTTCGTATTTGTACGTAATTGGTTGATTCCAGACATGCCACCATAGCCTGTGCGAGAGCAAAGCGAGAGTAAAAGGTGTGAGAGCGGGATTACACACCCAACTTCACATTATTCTATATTCAATTTAATCCCTGCTGGACAATTCATACAAACAAACAAATAAAACGAGAATGAGACTTTGGGTTTTCATTTCAAGATCAGTTTTATTGTTTATTACCTTGGTAAGGTTAAAATGCCACTTGTGAACGACATGTCTGTAATTTTCAAAATCAAGCTGGTCAGATGTGTTGGGACTTTTGCTAGTCGGAGTACCTGTCTTTCTGAAGACATGGATAAACCCTGGATAGTTGTTGCATTCCTGGGAATAAGTTCAAAAGTACTAAGAATAATACCTAGATTACGTAGTGTTGTATTATTAATTTTAATTAATTGTTTACGCACAAACCAAATAATATTTTCTACATTTCAAATTGGGAAGTAAATTATTCAACTAAAAGCTGTGGTTCATACCTTTTCATACATTGCAGGATCTCCGTGCCATTTCATCAGTGTTTCTAATATTTTGCAGAAAAATCTTCCATATCTGTGCGCTTCATTTTCTGTACAACTTGATACAGAGAACTGTAGGTCTTGAGAGAATATCTGCAATTGTCGTGTAAAATGTGTAGCTTGTATGTACTAACAAGAATGCCTATCAGCATTGTGTCACACCTGCACTAAGTTAAAGTAATATCAAATACTAAGTTTCATACTAAGTTATACTGAGTTTTTGTAAGTAATGTGTGGTGTCATTAAGATGGAGAGCCATCTAGTGTCAATATTTGAAATTAGTCTCATGAGCCATCTGGTGTCAACAGTTGAAATTAACTTCTCCGTCTACAATCAAGCAAGCAAACAAACAGACACCACAGCCAGAAGATAAGTGGCTCTGCTTCAGCAGCAGGAGCGACTAAAAAGCAAGAAAAATCATATTGTCTTTCAAAAGTGAAACGTCCTGAAGAAACTAGATCTCACAAAAAAGGATATAAACGTACCCTATCATAGCAGATGAGTGAAGAGAAGTTGAGTGTTTGAATGTGATGGAGTGCATGGATAAACCTTGCACAAAATACTGCATCGTTTGCTGTAAGACAGCAGCGAGGGAACACACAATACTGCAGGAAAGTCAGCACCGATAGATTCTTACTCGTTGTTTCTGTAGTACACAAAAATTAAAACATCTTCTTGTTGATAATAAAATGGTGCGGAAGTGAATGTTTGATATAAATAATGGCACGTTTCTCTGCCAATTTTTTTCAAATACTTGCTTACTTGTTTTGAACCAGTCGTCCTTTTCATGTCGGAGTCGAGTCATAACGCGGTTGACATGTTCTTGCTGTTTTTTCTCTTCTTCTGTCAGTTTATCTATCAAGCTCTGACATCTTTCTTTTTCCTTCTTTCTCTTACTTTGTGACTAATAAAAATAGAGGTTATTTTGTTATCACTATTTTCTATTCTTGGATTTTGAATGGTACAAAAATCATTGGACAGTATATTTCTTTTATTGAAATAGGTATATATCATAGTCACCATGTCCCTGTTGTCTTCGACAGCATTCAACTGAGCTTTTATCTGGGAAACTTGACGCTCATAGGATGATGTTGGTACGTACAGGTCTGACGTAGATAAAGTCCAGAATGTCATGAAAAATCGTGGCCTAGAAAAGTAGGCAGATGGGATTCTTAAAAGTATGATTGGAAATGAAAGATCACCACATTACGCCGGAAAATAAACAAAGGCGATCACATACGTGAGATCTTCCCATAATTTCGCAGGCATAGGGGGCATAACTTGTTCCAGTAACGGTGCCATAATTATGTTACACGCATCTATATATCGCTGTGCTTTGCCCTGAGTAGTTGTCTTCTCTTTTTCTTTCTTGTCTGCTTTCCTGAATTCCTCAAACTTGCTCTGTAAATAAAATATGTAATAAATAAACCGATGATTTACGATATGTACTGAGCCACTGTCATGACTATTTGCTTTGCACAGACAGCAGCAGCAGCAGCAGAAGTTCTCAAGATATGACAGTACATCCGTGCAGACATTTCATCCAAAATACCTAATGATATTTTGGAAACGTGATCATTTCGATCACATACTACGTATTCTATTACGTAAAGTTACCTTGGTTACATAAGTACTGTAATTCTTTGTAAAAGATATGATTGCTTTCTCGTGAGGTTAGGCTATTCATCACCTATGATTGGTGGTGGTGCAATGCCTTAACCAATCAGACTTGGGGCACAGAAAGGGGGATATGGGCACAAGGAGATATAAGCGGGGTCATGGAGGCGTGGGGGCAAAGGAAGGGGTATAGGGCATAGGGCATGAGGGATAGGGTTATAGGTGGGGCATAGGGGTAATGGTGCATTTACACTGACTGAGCTGAGACCGATGAAATTGGGTACAGAACCCAATAGCATCGGCCTCTGTCTCTGTCTCAGGTGCAGTGTGAACAACTTCATACAATTCTATAGAACCAAATGTCATTAGTCTCGGTCCAGGTCTAGATCTCTGTTAGTGTAAACACACCATAAGGGGCATAGGAAGAAACTTCCGATTGGCTATGGCGATGAGCTGATCAGCAAATGATATGACAGGAATGTGGAATATATGGAAAGTGAAAGCAAGTTTTATCTATCATTTTCATTTCCTGAGCAGAATTTGTGGAGGTAAGATCCATAGGAATGTACAGGGAGCATAGGAGTGGCATAAGGGGGTGGGGGTTGCATTTAGTACATCTACTAATTACAAGACAGTCTGTGAAACTCTTTTACTTCTTGATATACCATCATTGTATCCTACTAACTCCTCAACCATTTTCCCGACAATTGGTTGCATACATCAAAAACAATTTTTCTTTCGAGACTTATCATTTCTTGGTAATCAAAGATTAATGGAAACGAGGTGCTGTGTAACTTTTCACACAAATTAACTATCTCACATGTGAACTTGAACAGTAGAAAACTTACATTGACTGCACTGCTGAAGATCGATCTATAAAGGGAAAACGCCATCTCTGGAGCTACGTGGTAGTCCATCAGTAACTGTTGCAGTGGAGGTAGTCTTTTCGACCATTCATCCAGTGACATATTTTGCGACAGGAATGTGTTGAACTGGATAAACGTGTCCTGGCACTGGAATAGAAGAAGACATTGAACTTAAACAATTACATCAAAACTTGCACCAGCAATAAGAAATCACTTCTGATAGAGGCTTTATTATTCAAAAGGAAACGAAACTCTCACCTGATCGTACAGTTTTCCAACCAGTTTGATATGTCTTTTATCTTCCCCTCCGACAGATTCTTGAAACACAATGGCATTTCTCTGATGTGCCATCAGGATACACAGAGGAATCGCAAGATCAAACTCCACCAATGCCTCTCTCAACCTCTGCGAAGATTTCTTTGTGTTTCGTACTTGGGCAAAATATCCACCCTGAAGACAATTAAGTTACGTGTGTATTGACCCATCATACATTGCTATGCAGTGTGTCGTACTTTGCGATACTGGGAACATTTAATATGCGGCGATTTGACTCACTTCAGGTACAGGGAATAGGACCAGGACCAATGGATTCTAATATATTGTACACAAATGTTCACACTGGTCCGAGACGAACCAGCACCCATTGTTTCCTATTATGCTGGTCCAGTTCCCTGTACCTGTCCCGGCGCCGTTCTCATTCAATGTGAATAAGTCATTAAGTTCCATACCTCAGCTTTCAGGTGTTCTCCACCACTCATAGCATCCAACTGGTCATCAGTAATTTCTTCCGATACTTCGATGCCAACCATTTTGGTAACAACATCACGCAATATCATCAGATCATAACTGCAATTGTAAGTTAAAATCAGGTTAAGTATTAAGTGTCAGCAATTAACTTCTGCAGGTCAGAAGCAAGAATAACTCCACGCAACTATTTTATCGGTCATTTCAAAGCAGATGTGAGATATGAGCTCATTTGACTTATTTAGTGCTAAATACTGTTCCTAGTATTACTAAATTGCCTTGCAACGTGTATTCGCTCAGTTTCTGTTTGTGTTTGAGTTCTGAGTTTCAGTTTGAGCGGTTAGGACAGCAGAGGGGGCATTTGCTACGCGGCGGGCGGTATGCCTCTTGCGTTCACGCAGGAGGACTGTCTCGTTTAATCTATTTTAAAAATGGAAAAAAACCCCGGCTGATTTGGCAGCTTTGGCAACAATTTTGGTAAAATTTTCCCTGGGAAAGACCATGGGTTCTTAATCAAATATTGATCTTCAGGTTGTACAGGAGCAGAATGATTCTGCCAACATCTGGAAGGGAAGGGTCCACAGAACATCCTGAAACATTGATTAGTTTGAAATTTATTTGGGCCATGATCTATCCCTCTGACGAGATAGTCATGCTCCGCTCTTTGCGGTCGTACAACTTAAAATAGAAAAAAAATGTACACGAGGCTATGTATTGCATCCAAAAATTAAAGTACATTGGTTACTGCCTTATAATTACAAAAGTTAATCATCAGTAACTATACTATATACTATGGGTATTTGGAGCGCCACAAAATGTTCATTAGAGGTTCGCGCTTTTTTTATGTAAATTGGCTATGAGGCACCAGGTGATGATCTGTGGCTATGTGATATATTATCAGCTATTAACATGCAAAGCATTCCTACTTATGTTAGGTGTGGTGCCACAATGGAATTGCAATGGGCGTGAATGGTCCATTCTGGTAGGTCTCTTGATACGTCACCGTCTGCTTGAACATTCATGTCGCAAAATAAGGTATCTTCCCTTTCTAGATAAAGTTTTTACCACAAATCAAATCTGAACGTGTGTGTTGAAAGCAGCTGCCGGTCAGTGCAGACAGACTACTTCACAAAACCTGATATCTACAAAGATGATACTTAGATGTTGTAACATGGCCGGTATGTACCTTTTTCCTGCTTTCAGCTGATTCACAATGTATTGCACAAGTCCTGCCAATTCTATGGAGTACTTTTTGAATATGCTCCCAGCAAAGTTTGCAAGACTTTGCAGCCACAACGACAAATTGGTATCGTCAGTTTTCATTCGTTCCTTCTCCGGATTAGCGAGCGCCTCGATGACACAGTACGCCAGAATATCCAGCGACATGGCAGTTACGTACTTCAAACAATCCACGACCGGTCCGATAAAATTGTCATACTTCTGTATTGTTGATAATACCTGTAACAAAGTTTACCAATACATGTAATTAAGATTATTTGGTGGATTTAACAATTTTAGGGAGAATTTCTGGTGTTTGTGGTTGTAGTGGTTGTCCAGCGCAGCCTCACTTTCGTAATAAAGACTTAGGTACAAGACACACAACTCTTCTCATTTAATACCATTATATGGTGTCAGAAGTAATGGAATTGCGGTTATTAATACAGAACTAAATGTTCTTCATAACTGGGCAGCAGATTTGTGTTGAAGAAACATTTATTTTTGGAGTAAATGTATGTTGAAAGTGTGAGGTGAACAAAAATTCAAGATGGTGGATGGAGCCGGACAGAGTGGAGCCAGACAGATTCAACATGGAGCCAGATAGTTTTCAGTGTGGAGCTGGACAGTTTTCAGCCTAGAGCCCAATAGATTGGTATTGAACATAACTAACTTCAATTAATCAATGAGTGTTCTGCTTAATTTTATGAGTGAACTTTGAGATGTAGTGTTTTGACATGTTTTATGAAAATAATTAACTGGAATAGAGATTTGGACCCTGACAGTGAAGTGTCAATGCCACCTAAAGTACAACAGGTACCAGTACGCACACCAGAATTTAACTGGGACTCAAATTTGCATGAGGCATTCAAACTTTTTAAGGAGCAAGTCACCTACCTCTTGATTAAGGGACCCTGGAAAAATCTTGAGGATGATGGTAAAATTGGTGCATTCCTCAATTGGCTTGGCCCCAAGAGCTATGTTGTGTTCAATAATTTGGTCTTTGGCACAGGAAAACCAAATGATAATTTTGAGGATGTTTTAGAAGCATTTGAGTTGTACTTCAAGTGGACACAAGAGTATCTATCAATCATGGTATTTACTGGGCAGTTGTTACTTAGGCGAGTGTGAAAACCAAGTGGCATTTATAAACAAACTTAATGAAATTGCTGGTGAGTGTGGATTTACGACTAAGGATGAAGAGGTGAAACTACTGTTTCTAATTCGTAATCAAGATTCCAGAGTGCGAGATGAACTATTGAAGAACTTGACTCCCATAAGTACATTACAGGAATGTCGTGGATGGGCAAAGTGCGTTGAAGCTACTATTCAAACAGAAGCATTGAGTGAGAAATTGTTAAAAGGGATGCGTCTTTCTGATAGCAAGGCAGCAACAAAAGTTGATGCAATTAGAAGCAAGCTTAAATGGAAAAAATCTGTTAGTAAAACAAAAGCAGTTAAATCTGATAGCGATTCAGATAGCAATGATAAGTTCAAAAGTTGTAAACAATGTGGTCTTAAGCACCCACCAAAGAAATGTCCTGCTTCTGGTGAGGTTTGCTTCAAGTCTGGTAGGAAGAACCACTTTTTGAGAATGTGTGGCCAGTATGCCAAGAGAGGTCATACCAGGTTCATAAAGAGATCAGTATCTGTAATGGAGCTGACTGATGATGAAGGTACTTGATATGTTTGAATATGATTAAGAGAGTTGCAAGTAATGAACAAAAAATAGCCCTGTGACAGGCTGAGGTGGTTTAAGTTAAATGTGTCAAAAAGATGTCAATTGCCAAATAATCAAAGACCTGGACTATGGAGGAGG
>JBCAUG010011737.1:0-11093 GCA_038406175.1 Haplosyllis leylae
TTCTCTGTCTACATTCAAACACTCAAACAAGCAAGCAAGCAAACAAACAAACAGACGCAATACAGAGAAGATAAGTCACTCTGCTGTCATCAGCAGCAGTAGCGACTAAAAAGGTAAACAAAGTGACCATGGAATCAGCAATGTCAAGGAAGTTAGATACATCTGTGAGCAATGTCGTAAAGGCTTCAGCAGGTATCTGTCTGTCCACAGTGCGCGAGATATTTTGTGGGAAAAGACAACAAAAAATACCGCTTACATAAGAAAAACACTCACCTGGTTATCACTTACACACCATTAGTTGACAAATTAGGACTTAGTTTGAAAATAGGTGAGAAACTTGACAAAACACTTATCTTATTCTGCCAAATAATTGCAATGCTCAAAAGAGAACTCAAAACTCAACTCAAATGCTGACTTCTGTGCTTGTCATAAATATTTTTTTCGTTGAATCCTTTGTCACACACATTACAGGTGAGACGATAGATTCCTGTATGTGTGGACATGTGGTAATCTCGACGCCTTTCAGTACAAAAACTTTTTGTACATATTGTGCACCTGTACATAATACCTGCATGTTTATCCATGTGCACCTTGTAGTCTCTATTATCACTAAACCCCTTCTTACACTGGTCACAATAAAACTTGAATCGCCCAAAATGGAGATCCATATGTCGGGTCAAACTGCTTTTCAATGTGAATTGTTTGTTGCACTTCAGGCAAACATGTTGTTCCGCTGATCCGGAATCTTCATGCGGACGTTCATTTTCCGGTTTGATTCGGAGATCCGTTTTGTTTGTCAATAACGCCTGCAGAATTTGCAACAGATATACAACCTACCGGTACGATCAGTATATAACAATAAAATAAATCACTTACTGCTTACTGGTACGGACTTGTAGGTTAGTGGTATTTGTAAGTTAAATATAGTACATAAATACAAAAGTTTAACTTACGGCTAGTTACTTTTTGTGGATAATTCCAATCCAACAGGAATTCCCGTAACTCAAATTACGTCAAAAATAAAGATGGGTAGTTTCTGTTTACGAATCCTTTGACATAAGGGACGATAACTTTCTCTGTGCGCAGAGGTAAGGTAACCTTGGACCACAAGAAACGTTTCGTACAACACTTGCTTCCTTATCTTTGACCCTTCTGCTTATTGGTACTAATTTTGTAGCGAATTCTGGGTTGAAATGGAACAAATGCAACTCTAGGTTACAAGTTTCCTTCAAAATTTTGATTGTGTCATTTTCCACCGAAACATAAACACAGGAATCGAATATTTTCTTGAAAAAGTACTTAATTTTGATGTTTTCTGCCGAGACAAGTCATTCGTTCGGTTCCGTGTTGACCCGCATCTGCACCGTGCCTTGTGTACGGCTGCGTACTTGACAAAAATCGGTAAGCCGGGCGTTAGGTAGGAAAGGTACATGATTCCTACAGTTGTCTAAATTTTGTTTTAGACTGTATCCTGTACTGTGAATTATATTTTTAAATAGTACCTTCAAAGGATTTCAACCCCGTGACGAGATGACAATAAACTTGCAAATAGTGTGAATAAAATTTCTCTTTATTTCATTATTTTTGGGTACAATCTAGACGCAGGTTTCGCCGGGAACATAATAATATCCAAGTATCAAAATACAAAAGAAGTACAGTGAAAAACCGTGGCAAGAATAATATGAAGTCATGCGCATCTTTTAAAACGACAAAGCAAACGTCTTTGTGAGAGTCCACGAAAACAGCAAATTATGGGAATTAGGGAGACAAGACTTGCAAAAGTATTCACTAATTAATATTATTTAAACTATGTGCTTCGCTGTGCTTCTTGAATACATGTTTTTCGTTGACTCTTCTCTGGGGAGCAACTGTCCCGTATAAAGTTGAAAATGTCCCTTACAGGAGGTGGCACCTGGGGTGTGCTCGTTTTGCTGAAATTTTGTTGGAGCGTGCACATCGTCAGTTCTTTCACAAAAGGTGCTCGTTCATTTCATATGGACTTTTCCCTACAAAATTATGTCATTCTTGTCGCATGGATGAGCAGTTTGTGCACGTTCAAGTGGAAAACTTGAAAATTTCAGCAAAACGAGCACACCCCTGAGAACATCTTGTTGCATTTCAAACAAACGTAACCATATTGTAATCATTGTCCATTAACTGACAGCAAAATGTTAATTCTAGATTTCCGTACCTCAACTAACAACAACAATGCTAACTCTTGATTATTATGCTTTACTTTAAGTGTTGCAGCAAAATAATTTTACAAATAAATGAATCTGAACATCGTTAAAGGCTACAAAATCAGAAATCCTACACGTATGCTAAAGCATGTAATTCCATGGTTCACAATTTTTATTCCAGAGAGACATACTTAAACTGATGAGAATAAATTTCCGAAGTGATCTTTGCCGTTGGCCTGCTGATGATGACTGTTCAAATTTTTACCTATCTTGAATCATTTACCACAAATGCTACCAGTGGATAGAGTTATGATGACCGCGCAAAATCGACATTAAAGGCAATAGCTATTGTTGTCTTGCATCTGCATGCTTGTTCATGTGCATCTCGTAGCCAGTGCTTTCACTGAAGTTTTTCACTCCGAATGACAAATAATAATAATTACCCATGAAATGTTTACAGTTTACAAATGAACAGATGCAATAAACGCAGCGAGTAATCATGAATGTTCATTACAGTGTTTCTCATAACGGTTCTTGTTATTAAATCCTTGACCACACTCATCGCAGGTGAACCGATAAACGCCAGTGTGCAAGGACATGTGCAAATCGCGTCCTCGTTCCTCAGAAAATGTTTTTGTACACATAGTGCACCTGTACATAATACCCGCATGTTTATTCATGTGGCTTTTGTAGTGTGTACTATCACTGAAACCTTGCTTACACTGGTCACAATAAAACTTGAATCGTCCTGCATGCACAATATCCATATGACGAGTCAAGTTTCTTTTGTTGCCGAACCTCTTGTTACATTTCACGCAAAGAAGAGTCCCCTCCGACCGCGTGTCTTCTTCCTTTTTCTGTCCCTTGCCCAGTTGAGGATGCAAGTTTGTTTTATCCATCAAAACCTGCAGTATGCTCAATACATTGAAACAAAAATAGCTCCAGAATAATGCTTTCCTCCAAACATTTGACAATTTCAAATTTCTCCACATAAACAAGTATGTATTACGAATTAGTGGAATTGGGAGAAAAATTGAAACATTGCCTTGGTATTACATTTTCAACAAACACACAGAAAAATCTCACTTAAAAGTAAGCTTAATTTTTATGGAACACATAATACTTTACCCATTTCTCGTCTCAAAAACTTTGCGTCACAAAAAAACCACTTCCACTTTCACTATTTATTGGCTTTCAATCACAATAATGAGGCTTTCCGAAAATGCTTTTGATTTGATTTGTTTTTTTCTGATTAGATTTGTCATTTTTGACAGCCATAGTTTATATACTTTCAAGACTTTCATTTAACTCAATGACATATATCTGAAGTAATGCACCTAAATCTCACAATTTTAGTGGAACTAATTTGCCAAGCACTAACATCTCCTGGTTACAATCGTTCAAAATTACACAAATCAAATCAAAACAAAAGAAATATAACGAAAGTGCCATTGTGAAAAACTTCCGAAAAACTGATATACAAATCACTACATGTATCTGTCACAAATATGAAAGATATGCTCAGGGAAAATTGTTCTGGTTTATCGATGTATTTTGTAGTGAATGTTCAATTTATCATTTCTATTGAATCCTTTACCACAAACCTGGCACGTGAACCGATAGTTTCCAGTGTGGACAGAAGAATGACGATCTTTGTCTTGAAGCGTGGTAAACGTTTTCGGGCAATAGTCACATTTATATCTAACACCTGCGTGTTTATCCATGTGGGATTTGTAGCGAGTCCTTTGATTGAAGCTTTTGTTGCACATTTCGCAGTAGTACTGCTCACTTTGATCTTTCTTCTCGTCTACTTTGCGACTGTGGAACCTTTGCTGTTGGTATTCAGTCTTAACCTATGACAACAATAAAAATAACACATGAACACATCAGTACGTTACGTTGCTAACTAGCTGTTAGCTTTAAACAAACTTATTTCTAACAACAAAATGAGTGTTGGTAAACTTGTAGTAGAGTTAATGGTGTTACGTTTCTAATGAACAACATAATTCAAACAAAATATTCCACATGCTCGAGAATGAATTAATTGAACAGGGTGTCGAAAAAACTCTCTGGCATGTGGGCTGTTCACGATTCTTGCAGTGGCCGCCAAAATTGTCCCCTCTGTTGAATCCTTCTCCACAGATACCAATCAAGTTTTTCAGTGTGGACACTGTTGTATGATATAATCTTTGACCGTAGTAAACGTTTAAAACAGTACTTTCACTTGTGGTCTGTTTGCTTGATTAGACAATTACATTGCCTCAGTTGATGTAACATCCACGAGATAAACGCAGACGCACAATAAACGTAAAATTATCACTAATGTTCCTTACAGTGTCTGTCATAGAGGTATTTTTCATTAAAGCCTTTGCCGCAGACATTGCAGCTGAGCCGATAAATGCCTGTATGAACAGACATGTGGAAATCTCGATTTCTTTCGCTATTGAAACTCTTTTTACACATAGTGCACTTGTACATAATTCCTGCGTGCTTGTTCATGTGTATCTTATGGTCTGTACTGTCTCTGAAGCCTTTCTTACACTGGTCACAATAAAACTTAAATCGTCCCAAATGGAGATTCATATGTCGGTTCAGATGTTGTTTCCGGTTGAATTCCTTGTTACACTTCACACAAACATGTTTTCCCGATTGAGAATCGTGTTGCTGCTGTTTATTTTCCCGATTAATGCGGAAATTCGTTTTATTCGTCAAAGCCTGCAGAATGTGAAAAAATTACAAGAAACAAAAACATCAAAAGACATTTCGTTGCTCAAACAAGAAAAAGGTTAATAGTTTTCTCTTAGTGTATAGTAGTACGATTACACATGTTAGTGGAATTAGAAATTCTTTAAAATATGTTACTGGATATATCAACTTAGTTCTAGAAATAAAACTTGTTAAACTAGTCCTCATCTAACACAGGTGCATTACCCGTTCCCAGGTGCATTACCCGTTCCCGTGTAACTGGAAAACTGCTGACATTAAAACAGAACAACCATGATCGGTTGCGAAAAAATGTCAGGAAATCTATGTCATAGAATCTTTCGTGTGGTTTAACGGTGCGATTTGTAACGGTCGCTCAAGTTCGGATATTTATTGGAACTGTCGTCAATTGGCTGGTTGATAAATGTTAATCTACATGCAACTTTTAGAATACAACTACAAAATATAAAATTCTGCCAAAAATGTTTCAGACGTGAAGTTCAGATGCTACGCATGACCACTGACATGTCTTTCATAAAGACGTTTCTCATTGAAACCTTTACCACATATATCGCACTTCATCCGCCAAACTCCAGTGTGAACAGACATGTGGTTGTCTCGATCCTGTGTTTTTGCAAAAGTTTTCGTACAAACTTCACAATGGTATCTAATACCTGCATGTTTGTCCATGTGAACATTGTAACTATTCTTAAGGCTGAAGCCTTTCCTACACTTGTCACAGTAGTAGCTATACTGCCCGGTGTGTATCTGCATGTGTTGCCTTAGGCCTGACATGCCGTTATATTGTTTGTCGCATTTTGTACAGGGGAACTTTTTCAGACTGGTACGTGGTGATCCGAAGTGTTCACTTTTTACTGGATTTTGATCCACTGGTGAATGTACCATCTAAAATATATTTGGGAACTTCCACATTTAAATGGTAATACAGGATTCAGACAACCAATCAAAATTGGGGTAATTTGATTGGTTGTCAAAATCCCGTATTACACATTTAAATGGTAATACAGCATTCTGACAACCAATCAAAATTAAGTGTATAATAAAACCATTATTGTAACATTTGAATTGTAATACGGTGTGGAATCACCGAAGAAAAACTGTATTAACCGAGGCTTTAGCCGAGGTAATACAGGATTTTGACAACCAATCAAATTACCCCAATTTTGATTGGTTGTCAGAATCCTGTATTACCATTTAAATGTGGAATATGGTGTCATAAAACAAGAAAAAGAACCAATAAAAATCTTAGAATTGCGCCAAGTGTATAATGATGTTGAATAAACTTGTTACGTGTTAGTAATATTAGCAAAATAATGTAGAAAATAAGTTTTGTTGCTCCTTATACATATTAACCAAAATTAACACGTAACAACCCTCACACTCAGTAATTTTCATTCCTCTAGTCAATGGAAATACAAGGCTCCTTTACAAACTTTAACGAAAAAACCTGCAACAATTAGCTCTTGAAAGAATACAAAAATAATCGATAATGCGAGTAACATTTCACTTGCTGACGAAATCACTCCGATGCAAACTCTACCCAATCTGAACAATATTCCTTCCATACCTGAACAGTTGTTTGGTCATAATTTTTAACATATTTAAAAGCATTTACTTGGAATTACCAATGCTCGTTACAGTGTTCGTCGTAAAGGTGCTTTCATTAAATCCTTCACCGAATACAGTGCAAGTGAACCGATAAACTCCAGTGTGTATGGGCATGGAAAGGTTGGAAAAGATTGCCAAAGATACAAAAGACCTCTGGTGTCATCTAATCATGGGATGACAGGTGTTTGTTTAATTGGTCATTTCTGTTGAATCCTTTTCCGCAGATTTGACAAGAAAATTTGTAAATTCCAGTATGGATAGAACTATGGCGATCTCTATCTGTGGCTGTGCTGAATGTTTTTTCGCAGAAGCCGCACTTGTGTCTTACAACCGCATGTTTGTTCATGTGCAGCTTCAAGTCATTCCTTCCGTTGAAACTTTTGTGGCATAATCCACAATAGTACTGTTGACCTTGATCAGAACGTGGTTTTTTCCCACGAGGTGGTGATATACCCAACCTCCCTTCCAGATGACGGCTCCACATCAGGGGAGAAAGTCCAGCTTCTCGCATCTGTTGTCCTTCAATCCCGACCTGTGAGCATGAAGGACAAAGAACTGAATCACGATCACATGGATTTTAAACAATTCAAGCGTTCCTTTGCAGAGCAAATTAACAAATAATCTGTGGTTAGATATTACAAATTAGGGAATAAAACAGAAATTCGACACACTAAAATTAAAATTCTTACAACTAATGATCCTGCACGTCGAGTCAGTTTAGTGAGTTTCTTGTTTCAATGCATTTTCTGCAACATGATTTCCATTATGTCAGTGCATACCTTCTTGTGTTCAAGACCGCCAACAAATCGTTGTCGAACGATTTGGATTGTCAAATTACACACCTACCGTTGCCTTGGTCTCATACGTAAATGAATGATTTGAAATAAATGTAGCTGTGCATATGGATTATGATATGATAATCATGTGATATATACTTTCCTGAATGGGGGTCTACAGAATGTGTAACACATTCACAGAGAAAAAACAACCACAATGGCAATTTGGTATTAAAATGAGAAACCACTTACAATTTTCTGTATCAAAATGAGAAACCACTTACAATTTTCTGTAACTGCATTAATTAAAGTAGGTTACACAGGTTAGTAGAAATGAAAAATACCATACATTTTAACTCTACAAAAAATCTTAAAGCACTTGAATTCTAAAGTAACACTACCATTTCCTTCGTAACTGAAACTGTAGATCATGAATGGATGCGATCTACTTTAATATTTGACATAAAAACATTTACACACATGCGCATGAAAAATGACAAAGACCTCTGGGCTCCACTTAATCATGGAATGAGAGGTGTTTGCTCAATTTATCATTTCTGTTGAATCCTTTACCGCAGATTTTGCATGAAAATTTGTAGATTCCAGTGTGGATAGAACTATGATGATTTCTATCCTTTATACTGGTAAACGTTTTAGGACACAAATCACATTTATATCTCACAACTGCATGCTTGATTATGTGCAGCTTCAATTCACTCCTTCCGCTGAAACTTTTCTTGCATATCTCACAGCTGAACTGTTGACCTTTATCAGAGCGCGGTGTGTTTCCGTGAGGTTTTTTACCCGAACTGTCAAGTACGCGGTTTCGCATTAGAGGGGCAAGTACTTTCCTGTTTGCACTTGACATTGGTTCATCTTTAATTCCGACCTGTGAACATAACAAAAATTACAAAGAACTGAAAAACAACCACATATTTTCAAAAAAAATTGCGCTGTTTTAGTGGATTAAATCAACAATGTGTGGTCAGGTGTCCCTACAAATTGTGTGAAGAAACATAAATTCAAAACAAGAAACTTAAACTTCTAAAGAACAAAACTGTCGGTATTTCGCAAGAATGATAAAAAATCTGTGCATGTTATCATATCATATCAAATGCGTCCGACTGTGTTTTTCATACGCAGGTCTTTTGTTGAATCCTTTTTCGCATTGATCACAGACGAAGCGCCAGATCCCGGTGTGAACAGACATGTGGTAATCCCTGGTTCGACTCAAGGCAAAGGCTTTTTGACAGCAAGTGCACTTGTATTAGACACCTGCGTGTTTATCCATGTGAAGCTTGTAATCTCGACTGTCGTTTATTCCCGTTTTACACTGGTCACAATAGAAGTTGAATCGCCCTGTGTGAGTTTGCATGTGGCGCACCAGGCTTGCTTTGCGATCATAGTGTTTGTCATATCTGGTGCAATCATATTTGCCACTCGCAACCGATGTCCTCTTCTGGTCATTGACCATTTCACTTGATAACGAATGGAAAGTACATACAATATTCACACATTGCTAGTATGATAGAAATTTATATAAACATGTTATAAATTAGTAATTATACAAAACTAACAACGCCACAAGGTAATCTTAATGCTTATCGGTCTAAACTGTAATACTGTAATGGAAGAAAATCAACGGTTTCATTTTACTTCGAGAAGTAAAGTCTATCGATGTGTTTTGAGGTGGTGCTTCAACTTGCCACTTCTGCTAAACCCTTCGAGACAGATGTGACAGATCCCTGTATGGACTGATGTGTGTCGCTCTTTTTTCTCAGCCCGGGAAAATGTTTTAGGACAATACTCGCACTGGTATCTTATACCAGAGTTCTTGTTCACAACGTCAAAACTACTATTAGAATTGTGCGCTTTCTGTTCCGTGTTATGAGACAGCTCGAATATTGAATGCAATTCTTGATTCGGTACTTCATTCTGGAATGTCACGGGTGATGGAGGTTCATTATCTGCGCTTGAGACTTGCTCCTGCCCAGCTGTGATCTGTGGATATCATTGTTGGGAAAACATGACACACAGAAACAAAGAAACAAATCATTTGTACTGTTGATGTATTAATTTGATTATCATTAAAGAACTTTGAAAATAATATGATAAACCGTGTGATAACAAGAAAAAGATAAACCGGATGACTTACCATTGCTATAAACTGTGAGATTGAAAATGCCTTTGTAGACTTAGTGCATCCACACGTTTCTTTCGTTCGTATCTAAACCCATTGCTATAAACTGAGATTGAAAATGCCTTTGTAGACTTAGTGCATCCACACGTTTCTTTCGTTCGTATCTTTCTACACTTGTCACAACTAGAAAACGGTCAAATAAGTCCCCCCAGGTTATATCCAGCTCTCTTCTCAAAATATGCTAGTAGAATCTCACCTGTGTCCGGTGGGGGGGGGGGGGGGGAGTAGGTCGTCTTTCCAACTTTTGATCCCGACTCCAAATTTGCTCAAATCCAAAATTCAGCTAATACCCCAAATTTACCATGGTCATGGGGGGAAAGGGCCGGTGGCCAAAACTGTCCAAAACCCAAATTCCCCATGTCAACGGGGTAGGGCTCCTGACTATGTGAGACATAGTGAGAATTCGGGGTGACCTAACACATTTTGACAAGAATATTTGAATATTTTCGACTAGCTCAAACAGACTGCATCACAGATAGTCTCCTGCGGAGACAAAAAAAGTTCAAATCGTCCTGTACAGAGAAATGTTGGTCATTCAAGTCTTTTTAGGCTGAATTTCTTGTTACAAATTGTGCAGATAATGAGATTGTACATTTACTTTCTTCAGATATTAAGATTGTACATTTACTTTCTTCAGATAATAAGATTGTACATTTACTTTCTTCACCTGTTTATTTGGTTAGGAAATTCATTTTATCGGTTAAAGCTTGCAGGAAGTGCAGCAAATTTACAGGAAAGTAGCACCCGAATGTCCTTTTGGTACTACATGTATACTAGCACTTACGCAGGTTAATGGAACCAAAATACTGCAAACTACATAGATACAAGATTTCAAACAAGGCCAAGAAGTAAAAGCTTACTAAAGACACTGAATTATTATCTAACACAACTGCATTACTCTTTCCCTTCCAACTGAATAGCTGTTAATGAAATAGACATGATCACCTTTTCTACATTTCGCAAATCTGCACAATAAATGTACACGGATCTTTGGTGCGGCCTAGCGATGGGATTTGTAATGGTTACTTAATCTATCACTTCTATTGAACCCCTTACCACAAACCCGACATGAAAATCTGTAGCTTCCCGTGTGAACAGAAATATGATCATCTTTGCTCTGAATCGTTGTAAATGTTTTATCACATTAGTCGCATTTATACCTCACATGTTTGTTCATGTGTAAACTGTAGTCACTCCTCTGGTTGAAAATTTTCTTACATATTTCACAATAGTACTGTTGACTTTGATCAGAGGGGTTTCTTCCTTTTTTGTTGGAGCTGTAATCCATCTGGCTGCCAAATAATGCCAGAGACGACAGTACTTCATCTTCAGCACTTCGCCACTGTTCCACGGTGAAACCCTACCGGCAAGACGGAAGTGAAAAGGACTAAATAAGTTAACAATTTCAATGCACCGTGTGACATGGTGACGCTTATTGTTGTTGAAAAATAGTCAATATTTCACCAAGAGGACCACCTCCCATCTGTATTTTTTGACTCGAGAGCCGAGAGGATCTGCGTTAGTCAGGTAATTGGTGGCTCGTTAGAGTCACCTTAGTGGTTGATTGGCTGTTTTTGCCCTGAAATTTTGGGCCCGTGGTGGGGA
>JBCAUG010011748.1:0-11092 GCA_038406175.1 Haplosyllis leylae
AATAATGTCTGAAAGGCATTCTGAAAAGAGAATGCATCGATACAACAAAGAAATTTCACGCTGCGAGGTTTTTCCAAGTAAAGAAGATCAATGGTAAGTCTCAAAACTTAAAACATTCCTGCGAGGGATTGGATAGGGCAACGCCAAGAAACATGAAATCGGTCATGTTTTCATTTTTCCATTTTTACAAGGCCAATGGGGCATGGCGCTCCTGGATCCGCCATTGAGGTGTATTCTTTTGTCCCATTTGAAGGTAAACGTACATTCAGGGACTCTGTATGAGACCCCAATGTCCAGAATTGGCCAATGTCAGCCATTGGATATGGATCCAGTGTATTATGAGGTGGTATTGCACATGCTGTATGGCACACAACTTTGACAGCCTAGCCCCATGATGATGACCTATTAGCCCATGCAGCTTCACCAGGCCTAATCCACAATGAGCAGGATGTGCAAAAAGAAGGAGAATGGGAGCACATGAACTGATAGAAGAATTACATCATACATCTGTCCTTCTCTCCCACCTGGCTAGATCAGAGGTCTGATTGTCAATACAGGGTGCCAGGCATCATGGGATCACTGATCATGGAAGATGATGACACCAGCAAGAGGTATAATGTGTATGCAGAGCAACTCACTCTTAAGATGAACATTAAAGTAAAGGGGGTATTCCCTATTGAAAGGCCACCCCACTGCACCCCTCAAATGAGGACACACCAAGTCTACTAGCATGTGGTATAAGATGCAGGAATAGGTCCTACAGCCTCTCAAATATGCCAGAACAACCTCATATATTCAATATACAAGAACCATAAACCAGAGGTATGGAGCAAAATCATGTTCAGGGTCAAACGGAAGTATCTTGCAAACAATTGGACTAGAATCATGAAATTGAAATGAAATTAAATCCGTTGGCTCCCAGGATCCATTTGATTTAATTTAATTTCAATTTCATGATTCTAGTCCAATTGTTTGTAAGATACTTCTAATTATCCACCAATCATGTAGCTTGTAATTGTATGTGTAATAAATCTGTAGGTCATAGCAAGGGTGCTCGAAGGACCTGGAGCAGGATGTCACAACCTGACTGGATAATTGGTAGGAATAACCATATAGGAAGGAAATTGTGGGAAATAGGGAAGGGAAGCACACAGGTTGCACCTTTGGGCCTCTAGGCACTGTGTCTCATCCCCAGGGGTATTTCTAAAAATAATCCTCTTCTTCCTGCATTATATCATGGTCCATATGAGATGCCCCAAATCAATATGGAGACAACTGGGACAAACATCATGATGTAACTGTGATTACCAAACCATTCTCAGTGTTTGATCCTCAGCAGCATACCAACCAATCAGTGTACTAGGAAGGCACATTTGCATATATGCAGGATCCTGATGTCATAATTCTAGTTGGACCCTACAAAAGGAAACTGGATCCCAGTGTAACACTCACCAACTTGACCATGGCAAGTCCATTTCTCTGTGGGTGAGTTGAATTTAGAAACACTCACCCGGTCTAGATTGTTGAAATTTTGGCTATCTAGTATTGATGAATTATAAATAGAGACATCCTAATATAATATAATAATTATTGTTTTTGATGGTTGATTTGTTTCCTAAAATTATAAGATGATCTGGGTGAGTAGATTTTGCTGTGGATGAGTGGCCAGTAATTCTTAAATTATACACTGGATCCAACTGGATGAGGACTCTCTCATTTGGTTTACACAGGGTAACTTGTAGCAGCCATACCTTAGGATGAGATGCATCTGAGGAATCTACAAATACCCCTGCAAGCATCTGGTGGGTATCTGTTATGTTGTAATAGTTTTCTCAAATGTGAATCATGCCTGTACCAGTAATTAATTGTTTTCTCAAGGGAAATTACCTTAGTTTAGAAAATTATTTGTCTGCTTGCTGGGGATTACACCAACTATTGGCCGGATCTGTGTGAACCCTAAGAAAGCACATTTGTGCATCACATATGTACAAATTACAGTTACTTGAAGTGATTTTTAAGAAAAATACCAGATGCCTCCATTTTATTGGTCACATGGTCAAATTCTCACTCACAACCTGAGTCAATGGTAAGGCTGCATTTGGTCACATGACCATCTGAATAACAACTCCAGATAAACAGTTAATCATGAGGGGTTTTTTGAAATCACTGATTAATGCTTTTATTTCGGGGCGATTGACCAAATTAGGGGTGCATGTTTAAACTATCCCTCAGGCCACAAATTAAGACAAAATATTTTGCCTTTTGATCTTTCTATTGCTTTCTTTTTGTTGTTTCTACATGGCAACATATTACAAAAGTTATATATTTCCTTTGTTCTGTCAAAAAATCATGTTTCACTGATTGTTCGAAGACAGAACACAAACAGTTGTCCAAAGATATTGTATGTGTACCTTCTACAAGTTAGTTCCCACAGTGATATGTAAAATAAAACCACAACTGTACTGCAAAGCCAGAATCTATATTTAGAAATTGTGTACAGGCAAATAACTGGATTATTTTTACCATGGTTTAAATAGACTGATATTGCCATAAAAAGGCCTGTGAGAATTCTCAATGGACTATGTGAGTGCTAATGGTACACATTCTCTTGTCCTTTGATTGCATCATTACAGCAGAAGCAATAGACTGAAGTCATGGCAATCCGACGTACTTCAGAACCACAGTAGAAGTTGGCAAGATGAATTCACAGAGATACCAGTGGAATCATCACTTCCCAAAAATCTGTGTACACTTCTTCCCATTTTAGGATTCCAAGACTCTGTCAGGAAAATAGACCACGAGTAACATGCTTTTAACTCTGGGGCGCTTTATCCTGCTCGCAACCATAATTTTGACACAAGCTGGATCGTCTTCCATCCCAGGGGAAGACTTGCGTTTTCATCAATCATTTCATAATCATTTCACAGTCATTTCACTTTCCTTTTTTCTTTGTGTTTTCTGCTTGAAAAATCAAAGAACACAAAACAAATAATGCGCTACATAGGATAGATTTAAGATTTTTTCTGCAAAGATGTTTTTAAGGATAGGATGTAACAAAGTAGTTCGTCACTGTGACATCTTTGCAATTAATACGTGGAAAATAATCTGATCTTAAAGGTTTGAAAATCCTTTATAAAATTCTGAACAAAAGCAGTAGAATCAAAATGTAACGGATTGAGCCTTTCGCAGTTTGGAGGGGTGTTACATGATAAATTTAAGTTTTTATTTTTTTCTACAAATCGGTTTTGAGAATAGATCACGAAGTTCAGGGACTATTTGGTATTGTTTTGATCGTTTCAGCCGATGTTCATAATGGTGGTCTGTAAGAAATTTTATTTTGAAATATAATTCAAAATAAAGTTTTGAATATATACAAGCATTGGCCCTTTGTCACATATACTGTTTGAAAACTGTGAATATCATAACCATCCCTAAATAAACTGAAACAAGACAACCCCAACCTTCCATTAACATTCCAAGGCTTACCGACCACAGCTCCCATCCCTGTTCCTAGTGCCTGTCCTGGGGGGAGGCTGGGACCGGAGACGGGGGGGGGGTGTTCCTGCCTCCCAGGGACCCCCTGCCCCCTATGAAGAGACGGACGACACGATTGAAAACATTACCTACCTTGTACTACGTATGTGGGTGGCAAAGATTCAAAGGCCACTCACAAATGTAATTGTACAGTATCATTTTTGAGAGAAATGCATTGGTTACTTATTTATGCTTCAAAACATAACTAAATATTTTGCGCAGATTGCCGTTTAATGCCTAAACAAGAACTATCTGACATCCTTGAAAAGCATCCTTTAAGGACATGTAGTTACGTCAGTCATGATAGTTAATTGTTTGGTCTCGCTAAAATGGCCAAAAGAAAAAAAAATGTTCATGTCTTATGGAGTGCAAGAGTACAATAATGATAATGTCGATAGCTGTGGAATATACTAAACCCATTTCTACTGTGACAATCTTCCAGAGGATAGTTGCATCAAATCATATACAATGATCAATAAATTTCCTCAAATACTCAAATATACGTAAGTAGTATGGGGGACGATTTTCCCTCCTCTACCCCTGAGAAGTCTAAGCTAGTCGATTTGACAATTTTTAAAGAAGTTACCTACACACCCCAAAAGGTCTCCAAAATGAGATTGACGACGTCTGTGGAAATTGCCGAGACTGCAAGTGCAGGGTCCTATTAGTACATTTTGCAAATTTTGATGTGCCACTGTTCGTATGATTTCTAAGTATTGAGCCGAGAGTATCACCAGTGTGGAGGCACATGTAGTCCCCATCTCAGGTGTGAACTAGACTAGATAGGATGAATGGTTATCGAGATAAACCACAAAAGCGTGAATATCTCGGAAACCACTGGTGGGATTGCTCCGAAAAAGAAAATTTTCCCCATACTAACATGTATATTTGAGTATTTGAGGAAATTTATGGATTTGTGATTTACGTTTGAAACCAACCAATCAATGATATGTATTGTACAGTGTATGTAAATATTGAGAGTGGAGCATTATGACTCTCTCTCTCTCTGTCTGCTTCTCTCATATTGTGCACACAACCAGTAAAATAGCACGATTAGTTTGCCTATTTTCTTGATAATCTTCATGATCTTATTGTTGTCTAAATGACAGTATTTTTCCCCCGAAAATTACAAATCGTTCCACCCACTTCTGATGCAATTTGCGTACAATTTTATTTCCAGTCGTGTAACATTTATTCTTATTTCTAACGTAGATCTAAAATGATACACGCAACTGAGTGATCCTGCTTCATACCGCAGGAGCTATATCCCGCCATCTTAGTTTCACTGATCTTGGGTTGGAATTGAGAAAGCAGTAGTATTCCATGCATTATGAATTGACTGTAAACTTCTTGAAAATTTTAAGACATATTACTTTTTTTGAAGGAAACGAGTATTTGACATGTGATTTTGCGTGAGTAGTCAACTGATAGAACCCACCAAGCTAAAGAGAGTGCACATAAATATTTCCCTAGGTTATTGGCAGAGTCGGTTATTGATTATGGTTTGGGCTTAACTATTTGGCACATGTATCTACAACTGAATGGAATTTCACGATAAATTTAATTGCTATGACGTTTTCAACAAATAACTAATTACATCTAATTTATAAGTATCGCCTGTTGCCATATATATATTCTTGCAAAAAAATCTTACTGTTTGTATTTTGTGTCACCAAACAAGTTCATTCCTACAAAAAATCTGTGGACTTTTGCTTAACCTCGCCGAATTTCGGTGAAATATTTGCGCGCAACATATTGATCGTTTAGGTTAATTACTCAAAGTAATACGGTGCATGGTTCAACGAAAGAAAGATGAGCAACTGGTCAGGGCAAGGTGGACTCCACATTGAGAATAACAACAGACATTTTTCAGAATCTGTTTCAGAGCAGTGTGTCTTTAATGAACATTTGTACTTGTGGTATATGTAACAGGTTGAGGGTATAGCGTTGCGAAACTGAGGAGATGGAGGCAAACCGAGAATACATTTGGCTTCCGATGGCCAAAGAAACATTAATTTGTCAGACAGCCACCTCCCCAGACTGTTCCATGTAATCCCCATGCATTGATCATGCATCATTCTGTTCACCCCCTTAGAAAGTATCCAATCAGAGTCCCCATGTCACATGTACTCACAGCAATAGCCAATGGGCTGATCGCATGACCCAGTCAACTAACCACAGCATGACATGTCAGTGTGTATTCACTACTCACCCCCTCAGACCTCTACAACAATAACTACTGGTCTAATTGTGTTGAGACTGGTACAAACCTTAGTTGGTTTGTTTCAGTACCTGCATTAAACACAAAAGGTGCTAAATAGTGCCAGGCCTTCCCCAAGATTGCCACCCCCTCATGGGCACTACTTTGTGTGGTAACACTGATATTTTGGTAACAAGGTATTAAGTATAAAAGGGAGGTGCACCCTATAAAAGTAGGACCTCCAGAAATGCCACCAAATTGTTCAGTGTCATAATAGCAAAGAGCAGGAACTTCTCAGGTATTTGTAAGGAGATGAACTGGTTCTTCCCTCAGGATCTTTCAAATTGCATTTCAGATGTTTTGGCAATACTTTTGGATCCTGAGGAGGTGAAGAACCAAGACAACTCCTTATGCACAACCTGTTACTTAAATGTCCTTTCAATAGTTTTATGTAGTCTGTACAAGTAAATGTGAGAAGTTAACTCAGAGTCCACATCTATGTCATTGTATTCATGAATGTCTTTGTTTACAGAGTTTCTTAGTTGCACTTGTATTCCTGCACTAGACCTTTACTTTGAGCTATGAGCTGTATTTGAACTGCACTGTAGGCTTTACACTGTGTGATCTCCTCAAGATCTCCTCAAATATGTGTCTGCACATACTGTCTGTGAATTGTGTTATTGAGGACTTTCCAACTCCTCACGTTGTGAATGTACATTTATTGGACTTACAAAGGAACTATTGGGTTATCAATGTCACTTCTTCAAACTCTGATTGCTGTTCTATGTTAACCAGTCTTAGGAGTAACAATAAAGACTGTGCATAAGCTGAGTGTTTGTATTCTTCATCACGTGGGAAGCCACCTCTTTAGAAGTCTACCCCCTCACCCAGTAGTACAGTCAGCAACTCCTTCTTCACAAATAGGCCCAGTGCACAAACTAACACCCATGAATAACTGCTGTCACCCCCTGAGATTAAATTACTCTTGCTCTCCTCACTGACCAGGTGGATACTCAATTCTGACTGGGGTTGAGTTTAGTACAATAAACCAAGTAATTGTAAAACTGGTGACAAAAGCTTACTGTGTGTCTGATCATTTGGTGTTGCTTGAGTTTATAACTGTTACAATACCAAGCAACGTGTGACTGTGTCCATCTTGTCCTGTTGCATTCATGGGTGATGTGGGCTTGGGATCATGGATACTCACTCGTATTATTTTTGGGAAAGGTTGTTCAGTGTAGAACCATTTTGGCTAGGACAACTTCTCCCTTATTTATTAAAAGAGCATTTCTTAATGTTTTTGTTTGATAATGATGTTTTGATTAATTTTCCCTGGTCTTTTCCCAGAGTATTTTTTTGTAAATGGTCAGCTGTTTAAAGTACTGATCATATTCGTGTTTGGTAGATCTTCTTCTCTCCTTCAATTAAGGGGATTTCCGACAAAACATTATTGTTGCTGTAGCCATGGTCCTTAAGTGATTGTTCTAATATTCAATTACTGTAAGATTGTTGAACTGTACTGTCAGCAAAACTTTTATGTATATCTTTGTCAGTTTTCTCATGGTATGGTCTCTCAGTTGAGTATATACTTGGTTTTCCATGTGCAGACACTGGATGACTGTATCAAGTTGCTGCTGAATGATGTGTCAGGTGTCTTTTGAGACCCTCATTCAGTTTCTGGGTTTCTTGGAATTAGGATGTTCCTTCTTCTGTAGATAAAATGATAAGCAAAACTGGCTGATTATTTTGGCTGATGGTTATGGCTTGGAGGTCTTATCCCATGCAGTCTTGCATGTGTTTCCATTGTCAACATTCTGGATCTAGTGGAATATACATAACTTTTAGTTTGGTAGTGGTCAAGTTTGCACAATCTGTTGTGAGATATATAGCATCTGTAGATGAGGTAGAATCATCAATTTCAACTCAGACTGACAGGTTGTCATACATAGTCCAGTTGGAGATCTGAGAACCATATCCACTCATCACATCCAAAGGGCATCCAACTCCAACTTTGTAAATGGTAGCTGTTTAAAGTACTGATCATATTCGTGTTTGGTAGATCTTCTTCTCTCCTTCAATTAAGGGGATTTCTGACAATGATGTCATCTTTGCCACTACTTCAGACCTACCTGAAATGATTAAACCAAGCATTAAATCAAGCATTAATTCATGAGGATAATGCAAACAAATACAACAAGGAAGCCAGTAGGCTTCATGCAGAGCTGTCGTTTCCACATGGAAATGACCAAACTCATTGTGTCCACCCCAAATCTCACTGCCAAGTCATGTGTCCACCTCTCTCAGCCAATCAGAAGGCTCCATTCATTCAAATCTCTCAATAATTTCCGAAACTTGAGAGAAATTGTGAGATTTCACCAAAATATATTTCCCATTTAAAGAGCAAAGCTGGTAAAACAGCTCTGCTAAAAAGTAAGCTCATATTTCCTAACATTACCTTCTCACATTTCAGGGGAAAAAACAAAAACATAGTTACAGCTCTGCATAAAACCTACTGGCTTCCTTGTTAGGAGTTGCAGCACCCTGAGCAACAGTTTCATATGTTTGACCTATTACATCATGTTGAACCTCAAATGGGTATATATCCTGGTGATCATACTTGATCGTGCAGGAGATTGTGTAGGATCTCTGTGAAAGGGACCTTTGTCATCTTTAATGGTACATCAACTTCGGTTTAGTAGAAAAAATAAACTTGCTCGTAGGATGATCAGCTTTAAGTTTCTATCTTGGATTCTTCAACTCCAGCACTAAAGGTTGTCTACCCTTATTTGCTACATCACCTGCCAGAAACACTCACAGCTGGCTCTTCAGTGAATGACTATGAATCCTAACAGATGATCAAATTGTGAGTTCGAATGGATCAATTTTTGTTTTGGAAAAGAAAGGCCTAGTTTTTTAAATCTAATTTTGAACTCAAAACAGCAAAAGTTTTTTCTTCCAGGCAACCACGTATCACAAATTGATAATAATGTTTCAGTAAATCTGTTGTGTACCAACTATCAGCTTTTATAGTTGGGGCACCCATTTATAAACTGTGCAGCACCAACTATCAACATATTTTTTTCACCATTTATAAATGGTGCAGCACTGACTATAAACATTTATTAATTTATTAATTATATTATGATAATTAATTTTTTTTTCTTCTTTATGAAAGAAATATTGTTATACGGTGAATAACAAGAGTTTATTTCTCCATAAAATAAAACATTGAAAACACATTTACTTAACACTAAGTTAAAAACTAAGACTAAAGACTAAGTTAAAAGCATATAGTAAAATTGTATTTACAAGAGGCACAAAATGTCTTCATCATAATTAGAGAGACTCTTCTCTACAGCTTTTAATGGAATGTGTACTTCTTTGTGCAGAACAACTGGAAGATGCTCTGCTAGAACTTTGGGAAACTTAGGAAGAGATCCAGTTGGCAGATAATAAGCCAAATGCTTCCTAGGATGAATGAAGTCATAATCAGCAAGATTATTTCCTTCCAGCAAACATTGAGCATATGCTATGGCAAAGACTCCACAATCACTGTTGTTTTCCTGCTGTTGCACATTGATAACATTTATCTTTACTCTGTCTTTGTTCATATAGTTTGCAATCAGTTCCTTTGTTGTTTGACTCACACCATTATACAATGAATCATATAAATTTAGATCTACACAATTTTCTTTCTCATCAATATTACTGATTATAATCCAGTGATTTCCTTCTACATGATGAAACTGAACAAACTCAGTCATAGGCACTTTCCATGAACAATTCTGTTGTAAGACTGTGTCTTGGAGACCATCTGCTTCTGGATATTCTCTTTTCAATATGCTGTTAACCAAGAGCATGTGTTCATCTGTTAGCCATCCATTCTTTACTATTTCAATATTTTTATCATTCACATACAACAGTTGTATCTTTGTTTTGACAGAGCCTTCCAGGATGACAATAATTGGAACACAAGATGCTTAATCTAATACAAGAGCATTGTGCTAACCCTGCATTTACCCTTACACTTGTTTACAGTAAATTTGTTTGCAGCATTGATCTCAAGAGCAGCTTTTCTTACTGATACTAGAACAGTTCCATTGTAAGGAGCCAGATCCCCACCACTGAAAGCATTTTTAATCAACCCAACAGGAGTGACAACCTTGTAGAATTTAATTTTTTCACCAACTGTTACACTAACAATTTCACCATTTCCTAAATTTCTCAAAGTTCTGGTAGAGCATCTTCCAGTTGTTCTGCACAAAGAAGTACACATTCCATTGGAACCTGCAGAGAACAGTCTCTCTGATTATGATGAAGACATTTTGTGTCCCTTGTAAATACAATTTTATTCTATGGTACTTGTTTTTAATTTAGTCTTTAGTATAAATGTGTTTTTTAATGTAGAGAAATAAACTCCTCTTTTATTCACTGTATAACAATGATTCTTCTATAAGGAAGAAAAAAATTAATAATCATAATTATTATATTATTATATTATATTTTATTATGTTTATAGTTGGTGCAGCACCATTTATAAATGGTGCAAAAATTATGTTGATAGTTGGTGCTGCTCCGTTTATAAATGGGTACCCCAACTATTAGCTGATAGTTGGTGCAGCACCATTTATAAACGGTGCAAGTAGATAGTTGGGGTACAACAGATACATCAGGTTGATGACTTTATCAAAATGCACATTTTTAAACAAAGGTTCCTGAGTTTACCAAAATGTATTGACTAAATTTTTATTCTCAAAATGATATTGACTGAGCTTTTGTCCTCAAAATATGAATGGAAGTACAAACTAGAAATTCATCAAAATGCACATTTTCACCTGAGTTGAGGAATTCGCCAAATATTAGCCATTCTCTGCAATCTTACATCGATAAGACTCCACAAAAACATCTGTTGATTTTCTTGGGTGATAATTTGATCAGGATGATGGTGAAAATAATAATTTCTAACATAATATATCCTGTAAGCAGAACTACACGGTATTAATTAGACTCTGCGTTGTGCCTGAAAATGGGTGCTGGTGGGAATGGGAAGGGATTTTTCTTTTCAATGACAGTTTTATTCATCATCGCATCCAAATTGGCAAAGGTAACTTATAAATAAATACTCCTGAAAGCCCTCTAAGATCGTGATGTTAAAATATAATACATCTTTGGCTGGCACCTCAGGCACATAGCTTTTGAGAAACCATCAAGTTTTTAACAATAATATAATTCATAAACAAGAAGTCCAGGGGACTTTATGCAGAGCTGTGTATTTCTTTTTGGGTTCGGAAGTGGTTGCACTAGATATATGCATGTAGTTGTATATAAAACAAAGAGTAATTTTTTCAATAGTATTGA
>JBCAUG010011759.1:0-11092 GCA_038406175.1 Haplosyllis leylae
CCAAAAAAGTGCTTTTTTTTCGTGATTTTGTGCTTTTTTTGCTTTTTTTTTTCGCAAAATTGGCGTACAAGGCCTGTATCCAGAATTGTTCGAAAAGTCCAAGCCATCCTCATTGCAACTGCATGAGAAATATTTAAATAGACTGACGTCTCTTCAACTTAACAAATTGAAAGAAATTTACAGCATTGATTTTAAAATATTTGATTATTAATTGTTGAACAGCCCACTGGGGAAGTTCACCCCCATTGGACTGTCCTTTACTGATTGCTCAACACACTACAATCATCGATATCGTAACTCTTTCCTTCTCTTAATTGATGAGTTATATGTCATGTTTTGTCCTTCGAGCCCTCATTGAATGGAAAAGTAAAATTGCTTTACAAAAGCAATTTTGCTACAAATTTGCGTTAGATTCACTACGTGACATTTTTTTTTTGCTCAACATTCAGAATTTTTTTTACAAATCATTAACTATTGGCGGATTGGGGACCCACCCCCAAAGGATCCAGATTTTCTAATTACAGACATAAATTAAAAGAAACAAACTGACACACCGTTGTGAACTAATTTCGATCAGGAAATTTTGCATCATGTTCAGAATTTTGTAAATTCGAAGGCGAGAAGAGGTTAAGTTTACTTCATTTGTAGAGTATAGTCTATGCCGAGCCCAGGCACATTTCAGAGTAAACCGGACTTTAATACAAAGTTTCAGTAAAAGATACACAACTACCTTGAAATCAATTACCTTTAAGTTTCAGTCTAAAACTTGTGAGAGGAAACCAGTGGCGGATCTAAGGGGGGCGTCTTTTGTGTTAAATGATGGAAACTGAATTGATGAATTTGCTATCTCTTTTCTACCAAAGTTGGGACATCAAAATGTTAAAATGTTTCAATCCAGTTCGGAGGTCATACCTGCAGGAACATCAGAAAAGTGCAGCTCTTTTTGACATTATCAGACAATTCAGACTGTTATTCAGTGATCATCTGTGTGGGGGACTCTTTTTATTAATATTTTAGTTTCTGAAACAAAGGAATATTTTGCGGTCGGTATTCCCTCCCCTGGGAAAACCTGGATCTGCCCCTGAGGACTGAAACAATTAGGTGTGACTTGTCAATTTACTAGCGAGCAGTGCGAGTATTTGTGAACAAATAAAATTGGCAATGTAATGATAAAAAACAACAATTGGAAGCGATCTGTGTGTTGTACTCGTTCCAAAGGTTTCGACAAGTTGTAAATTACTCAGGTAATTAATAAAATAAACGCCATCGATGGTCTTATCTTTATGTTAAAATCGTGTCAGCAAAAAACCCCATTGAATAGAAATAAATACCCATTGTTCATGTTTGGGTGTCATTAAGTCAAACCTGTGGCAGATCCGAGGGAAAGGTGCCGGAAGAGTCCCCTCCCACCTAAGTAACAAAAATTGTTACCATCCGCGTTTCAGTATAGGTAATAATAATAATAGGTCTGTCTGTCTGTCTGTTTAGGCTATAACTTTTGAACTGCTAAATCTAGGAATTTTATTTTCAGTGCACAAATATATCTTGACCATATCAAGTTTAAGTATTAAGGTCATTGGTCAAGGTCAAGGTCAAATGTATTTTTGTCATATTTTACCTAATGTTCCATTTCATATGTTTGTATTCCACTCAAACATGTTTAATTTCATGGTCATCTAAAGGTCAGGTCAAGGTCACTCAATATCCAGTGTTTGTTGTGCCTGCTTTATCTTGTACCCGAAGGTTCGTAAGAATCTTTTGATACCCTTGGGAAATTAAGAAACTATTGAAAATAAAACGAATCAAAATTGTCCGTAATGACATTTTAAAAAGCAGTCCATTTGCCATTAATTGTAAACAAAGCCAATTGGGTTTTTTCAAAATAAATTTTAGACCAATTGGACCAATTCATCTAATGGTAATTTCTACATCTATGGTTAGGTCACCATTATATTGTATAGTATTATAGTGAGGGTACTCATTTATGGACAGGTGTCTATTAATGTCATCCAACCTTTCAGACTAACTGCAATATAATTTATGGTGATGTCTAAACTGACAGTCAGGGCAATATGATAGTTAGTGTCAGTGGGTTAGTGAGGTAACTATTAATTCATTTAGATCAATTGGCCCAATTGGTCTAAAATGTATTTTGAAAAAACCCGAGTGTTATTGGAATGGAACCCACTCCTGCATCCAAATATAGCATTACGTCATTGAGCGGAATCATCTCTTGAAACATTAGATACTGCACACAAGTTGCGAAATGAGTAATACAATGGTAAGTAAAGATACATATGGATTAATCACTACTAACCACTAAATTCCACTGATTACCTCTCTTATACCACGCTGTGAAGATATTGAGTAAGAAAGTACAATTTAAGCCAAATAGTAACAACGCAACGCAACGCAACGCATGCTGATTGTCATTTAAGCCCAGAATTTTATACGGAAAGGATGTATTTTCGCCATTTGTTACCAAATTTAGGTCAGGGAAAACATAGATATATTTATTGAATTAACATAAGTTTTGGGTGGATTACTCTGTGGATATTTGTTGTCAATGAAATTAATAAATTTTGGATTTATTCATGGTCAAAGTTGTTTTCATAAGGAGTGAACAGTGAGTACATTTTCTTCATGTCGCAATACGTGAAATGTCTTCAAATGTTCCAATTTCTTTGCAGAAATAGTTTCAAATTGATACTGTCTATTTGCCTGGGATGCCATTTTGTCAAATTTAAAATTCAGCTCATGACTCCGGCTGCCACTCTGCTTCTTTCTGAATTGCCTTTTTTATTCCCTGGGAAGTTTTTGATTACCAATGGCATTTAAGGAACAAAAGAAAAGTCCCACAAATGTGCCATCATGAAAACAGAAAACAGTAACTGAGGGCCACCCTAAAAATATGAAAGGAGACGTGACAAAGACGAAGATGCCAAATATTCCAGAGAGTTGAAGTACGAATGGCTCTCCAGTCAGTTTGAAGGCAATGGACTCTTCAGTGTGTTTTTGGAGTTATTCCAGTTGTTTATTTGTTGTCCAAAATGTAAATATTGTCCATTTTGGCATCAGATTCATCGGTCGTGAGCCGAATTAAAGTGAAAAGTTCAATTAATGACATTCACAGAACAGGGTTAATTGACAGTCAACTAATTTACATAATTTATTCAGTTTAAAAAAATCAAAGTTAATTCTAAAAAGAATATTTATTTCCAGGAATTGAGATGGTTGAACAGCATTATTCAGTGGTAAATTAACATTTGTAGGCACAGTACAGAACAGGCTCTCATCGTATTAACTTATTTGTTATTTTACATTTCTAAATATGTCAATATGTAATCAAAATATTTAAATATGTTGAATTTGATCTAGAAGATGTATGTTGTCTAGATTTATGGAAGAGCTGTCAATAGCCACATAAAATGACAATTATTTTCAGAAGAATGAAATTGTACTTGAGCCTTTGGATGTCCTCCCTCTCTGATCAACAATTTCATTTGGGCTACAGTAATTTTGGACTGTTGTTTAGGCTGAAAAACAATTGTGACTACAATTAACAATGGTGGTCTGAGACAAATTATATTTCCAAATATGAAGAAGTAAACAATATGTTTATCTGGGAAAACAATTTGCAATTACACATAATAGTAAGGTCATACAAGTTACATTTGGATTTCAACAATGTGCACACAAGTGGTTCTGATATTCACAGCTTTTGGACATGATGCACGTCGGAATACTACATGTATCTGTCAAAAAAACTGTGAGTAACGAAGTGATCCCCATTGGAAAAATTCAAATACCTTTCATATCTCATATAAAATGCAATTGCTCATCAATATTGTTCAGGTACTTTTACAAATTATTTATTTTTGTTTCTAAATATAAATCTCAAAAAAAGGCTGGATTTTAGGAACTTCCTTCAGGGGGATAATTAATTACATTTGATACTTCGATAAATTTAGACCTGCACAGGAATTTAAAATGGGTCAGTTTCTGAAGAACGTTTTCATTGTTGTTGCCTGTCTTGCCGTCATGTTATTTATAGAACAATCGATAAAACAAGGGAAAGGGACTTACATGGACTTACATAAGCTCCCGCAAATATTCCCACAATGGCAGAAACCAATCGCAGAATCAAGGCCGAACAAGTCAGACTGCAGAGAAGGTCTTATTTACAATTTGACAAAGACTGGATTAGACAAAATCCAAGAGGAAAGAAAATCGACCGTGAAGCAAGTTTGCAACATGTGTAAGAGAAAAAGATCATCTTCAGAATGCAACCATATTTCTCTTGAAGAAGATAATCATCTTCCAGAGATGTACGACAACTTAATTGTGGATGTTAAGCACAAGGTAAAGAAAGTATCTGAATTTTCCAAATTATTCTGAATTTTGGCCTTGCTTTTGTGGCTCTCATTTTTGTAAACCATAGGTTGGATGTCTCGCCTGTAATGTTGAAGAGCCACAATGTTTTAAGGGAAATGACCTTGGCCTTGTTGATGGAGGAGGGGCCCTCCACTTGAGAAGACTACTGTGTAGGAATTTGTGCTTTAAACTATGATGGTTTAAAATAGGATATTGTGATCAGTAAGGCAATGCTGTTTTAGAATTCAGCATCTGATTGGATTATGAACAAAGAAGAAAGAAACTACTAACCAGATTAGTTACCATTTCCAAACTTCGAGAAAACATTACTTGCAATAAACGCAAAATGTGTGTTGGCAATGGGCTTGATTGTTCCATCCATTGTTGCTGTTTCTGTTATAGATAAAGACCTGGTCGGAGGGCATTATTAGAAAATAATTTGTTCGAGGGCCTTTAGGCCGGAGAATAAATTATTTTCAATAATGCCCGACTGACCAGTGTCTTTATCTAATTTAAAGAAATTTTGAGGGCTGGAGAACCCCTATAGAATTCACTTTTCTTGGCCTAACCTTTTGTTCAATTGTTCAGTGAGAAATGTTCAAAATCGCTCAGGACTGAATAGGAGGCTTCCCTGTACTTGGGTCTAATTGTCTGGGGTGACGGAATTGCGAAAAAGTTGCTTTAAGTGGACTGGAATGAGCCAGAAAGGCAGCTGAGCAAAGCGAACTTAAATAGGCAGGGGACTGCCACTGTGACACGTAGCAACCCTTGTGGCCTTCCCCCTGGAGTGCATTGCTTGCTTGGCTGTCTAACCATATACATCACTCCGTTCGAAATATTGGCAATTTTGGATTAATTTTCGTACCATGAAGGAATGCTTGAATCTGTCTGAAATTTTTACTGTATATTGTCTGGATATATATCTGTCTGTGTGCAAAAGGATTAGTCTGCAGTATTAATATTTCATGTGAATTTAATAGCTGAAAGTTGTGCAATTTCTTGGATTTTAGCTGTTTCAACCGACTTCAAAACAAGGTAAAAAATGACTAATATTCGTACTGTAAAGTGATCTAATCAATCCAATTACTTCATAAATGTCTTAATTAGTAAATTTTACCCGAGAAGTTGTGTCATACCTGTGTTGGATTTCGCATTTCAGATATGGTGCATTTTTAGTGCACCCGGGTCAGTGCACTCAGCATGCCAATTTCAGTGGCAGGTGTCACTTTCTAGAGGAGAACAATTGCCTGTGGCAGTGGTTTTCCTCTCAGATAATCACGCCTCCTCTGAATAGATGACAGCCCTTAAAAGTCTTTAATTGAATAGAAAAACATACCTCATGTTCGTTTCTAGTGATAACTATTATTATTGTTTCACCTCGTTGGCTAGATAGGAAACTTACACAGTTAAAAGCTTCATCACGGAATGTCATTGGTTGCCCCTGGTTACCCTCAGCAACCTCCACAGGATAGGTGATGATACGGTCTTTAATCTTTTGGGTACATTTGGGTGGTGTTTTACACCCTCCCTTTTGGTCGCCGATGCCGTCATCCACCCTGAGAGGGTAATGTACTCGAGACATTCTAAATTATATATTATTACTCATACAGGGGAACCAATAGCGCAACATCCATGGAACAATGGGACCATCTTCTATAAAGGTGTCTAAACATTGTAAATACGTTCTCTCCTGAAAACATCCAAAAAAAACAATGTTTGCATTTCCCGAATAAAAATTATATTTAAAAATATGTAATATGAGAATGATATGTATGGACGACTTTTTACAGGATGAAACACTACAAATAAAAATTTCCTAAATATCCAGTATCTGACAAGATGTATTTTATTTTATTTTGAATATTAGGTCATCCTCTGCGTAATTCAGAAGTCAGGAAGCACAATATGGACGAATTCCCTCTGGAGATCCGTCAGCAATGTACCAATCATGCATCGGGCATTTGATCCCCTTGTGTACAGTAAAGTGGGACTAAAGCCATTGAGTTGGTTTTCAAATAATGAAAGAAAATTACTCCTAAAAACGTACTTTAAATTTCTTGTTGTTCGTTACCCATTTGAGAGACTAGTGTCTTGTTACAGAAGCAAACTTGAACACTCAAATAGAAAAACAGAAACTAATTTGCAGATTTTACTCAGAGAAAATAACATTACATTAAATACCTTCAATAAATTCATCAGCTATGTTAAAACCTTCGATGATGAACATCAGAAAAATGTTTCAATGGGGATAGCAACCAGAGGGTTAAAATATTTTAACCGTCACTGGGCTCAGTACTCAACATTATGTCACCCGTGTCACATTGACTATGATTATATTGTGAAGTTTGAGACAATGAGAGAAGATGCAGCTTATGTGTTGAGTAAACTTGGTCCACATGACAAGTGCCCAAAAGTCAAATATCCAGATTTGTTTAGAAAATCAGAACCATCTTCCTTGAAGGTGTATAAAAAGTATTAAGCTCAGTTGACGACAGTTCAAATTAAGAAATTGAGAGAAATATACAGCATTGATTTTAAGTTATTTGGGTATTAATCCTTTATTTGAGTTTTAAACTTATTCTGTATTTCAATACAGAAATGCCAACATTGCCAACCCCATTCTAGCCATGCCAATAAAAATCAACGGGTCAAATAAAGTATGTAACCTTGTAATCCTCATATACCTCTTAATTCCTAATTTCACATTGACTAACATCAGCTAGTTCATATTAAGAAAAAAAACTGCAAATGTATGAGAATACAAAGCTGGCAATTATGCCAACATTACCAACTTTGTGTTTTTGTGAAAAACTCGATTGGTGAAGAAAGGAAGGAAAACTGGATCGCATTTTAGGAGATGTCTAACCAAGACCTCCAATTAATACAGAGCGCACCGCAAGTAGAGCCAGAGTAGAATAAACGTTACATATCTCTCAACCCGAGTTGCTCACCTTACAATATTGAATACTGAAAATCGGTTCACTAGATATAGCATGAAGCTCCCCCAACCATCAAATACCAGAATAACTCTGTGTGCAGAGAGCTGAACTCATCATTCCGTAATTGCTACTGTAAATTGCAAGAAAAGCCTTTATTGTCAATACAAAAATTGTCACGGTATACCTGCATATATGAATTGACGTGGCTTAATTATGTATGAATGGTTGGTAATTATGTACGTCTGGTTCACTTTGTTTCATAGTGTGGGTACCAAGCTGATCAGCTGATAATATTTCTGTTTTTTCATTATAATTAATTTGTTTGAAACTTTAAGTGAAATGGGAAAATCATCTGTTACCTAAATTAGGTTTCAGTGTCTTTGCCCACTTGCATCAATATTAATGAATGCGGAATCTTTGGAGCTCTTTTATTTCAATCAAGGAACGGAACATAACATTTAAACAACGACGTTCAACTGCTAAAAGGAACAAAATTTTAACATAAGAGCTACATTTGAAAAGGGGACAATCACTTACATCAAACAGGTTTGTTTACAAAAATTTATAATGTTACGTTGGACGCATGCACAAAATATAGTCACGCAGAAGGGGAAATGAAAGGAATCGTAAATGGCCGTTATGAACATTGAAAAAGAAGGCCATCTACCATTATCTGTAAGTACAATCAATGCAATTGCAATGGAGCTCATTCAGGCATGACAGCCCAATGCTGCCATCAGTCACACATATGCAATGAAAATCTGATTCCAAAAATAACATTGCGTCTATGGGCCGATTTCCTCAACTGAGTTATTTTTGAAAATTTGTCGAGGGGACTGTGCACCATATTGCCGTGTTAAACAATTTGAGTGATTTTGAAAGTCAACCGAAAATGGTTTGGGAAATCAAATAAAACCAGTTGATTAAATTAATTATATAGGTTTTGAAAATTAAAGAGACAGATGTATCCCATTGCAATGTTGCTATTATGCACAAAAAGAAAACCTTTTAATCGTTTTTCACAATGTCTTGTGGTGGAGGAATTCGTCAATCGTATTATAATTATAACTAACCCTATTGTTTCTAGGTAAACTGCACTTGATTCGTCACAATTCCTTGTGCGCAAAATGAACGTTAGGAAAAACTTGATTAGCCTTTTCTGGGGAAAGAAGAGAATGAATATACAAAACCGGACAACATTTTGCATCATAATGATCTTAATAATATTTGGATTAATTATAGTTGACTGGTTAACAAATAATTACTCTGGTGATTTAATCCTTGGAAAAAGAGAAGATGGAAAATTATGTAGCAGTAGTTTACCTTTTAAAAACCAATGCAAAGTGGATGTTTTGTACGATCTTAATAATTCCCGATTGAAGAAAATCCAGGATGAGAGGAAATCCAGAATAAGGAACATTTGTGATCTCTGCCGTAGAAACGGAACGTCTATGGATCGTAACCATGTTACCATGAATGAAGATTATCACAAGAAAATCACATATCGCAACTTGATTGTAGATGACAAACATAAGGTATACATCAATCTAATATGTACAGTGGCGGACCAAGGATTTTGCAGACTGTTGAGGATGGGGGACGACTGGGGGTTCCAGGGGTACCAAGTTGCGAGGGACCCCTGACCCCCATATTGGTGGTTCAAGAATACACAGAATTTTCACTTTTCCTAGATATGTTCAACCTTGATTCGCATGGCATCCAGAATTTTTCCATTTTTACTCCAATCAGCGTTTTTCTATATTTTACTTCCATATTATTAGTAGCTTTTCAGGGCATTTCACCTACACGGGTCATTGTAAATTGTCAGGCTGAAGAGTTCCATATGAGACCATATATGGTCAGACAAAAAAGGTGTGTCTTGAAATGAAGCATTTCCATTGGGTCCAACTGGAAATTTTAACATAAGATGATGCTCTACTACTGCTAAACTTTGTATTTTCGCAACCCCCCAAAAAGCCAGTAATGATTTTTTTATATCTGTACTTGTACATCATACCCTGTTAGGTCATGGGGGGACCTATCTCAAATTTGAATTAACTGAATTTAACAAAAAGAACAATTAAGATTATGAAGAAATACTGACCACAGCCCCCCATTCCACAATCTGTGATAGATAACTGAATGGATTTTTACCGCCCACGTATGAAGTACGAGGGAAGGCAATGTTTTTCAGTTTGTTTGTCCATCCACGAGGGAGGTACCCCATGGCCTCTGGTCCCAGATCCCTTCTCTGGTCTCTGGTCCCAGTTCCTTTCCAGGGGGTACCCTAGTCCTGCCACAGGTCCTGCAGAAAAACTTTCTCGTATGTTCTATTGTTGGTCTTGCTGTTCTGTAAACAGACAGCAGGACCTGATTCATGTTTAGAAATTTCTCTAAATTCTGATTTGCTTCGCATCTTGGATAAATTAGCCCCATACACACCCTCTCACTTGCTCTGCACCCACCCCCGATACCCCTCTCACTTGTTGTGTACCCTCCTACTACCCATATCAATGCATGTGATCTGAAAGTTGATCTCTACTCTGTGCAGTATGAAGGAAAGAAAAGTTTTCAGTCGTGTTTGTGTGTGTCTGTTCACAGGGAGGTCCTTATCCCATGATGCACCTGGACAGGCAGGAAGGAGGGCCAACCCCATCCTTCTGGGCAGAAAGATCAGATATAAGGTGGCAGCAGATAGGAGGAATAGTGCATGTCGATTCAAGATATTCATACCATTTTCTAGTTGGTGACTCGTAGAGGTACCTTATTGGTGGAAACGGGGTTGCTTCAAGACTGACGTGAGATTGAAATGAACCTTGGAAACAGAAGGTGGGGGAGACTGAAACAAACATCAGAAAACTCAGAAACTCAGAAAGGTGGGGGGGGGGGGTATTAGACTTGCACAAGTCTGGTAATGAATTAAGCTTAAACTTGCACAAGTCTGGTAATGAATTGTGTTTGGTCTTGCACAAGTCTAGTAATGAATTAAGTTTAGACTTGCACAAGTCTGGTAATGAATTGTGTTTCGTCTTGCACAAGTCTGGTAATGAATCAAGTTAAGACTTGCACATTAACGAGTTGCCAAAGTGGAATTCTTCACTTCTTGATTTTTAAACTTTTATTGCATCTATTTCCCATTTTGGTATATGTATCTTTGCTTCAATGCAAATTAATACAGATTTTTTATATCAATTTCTGAATAAAATCTGTAAATATGATCAAATTATAATGTAAAAGTTTTCTGTACTGCTGTCCTGATTTTATTTTGTTCAAAATTTTGTCAAGGTGTGACACCTACTTTATTTGAATTTTTGGACTATATTAAATTCTGTAAAGTAGTACTAAATATTTTCAAAGTAAATATGGAATACAATGCACATCCTAATTTCTATTTGAAGTGAAATGTGAAAAATTGAAGAAGATATGGCAGAATATATAAATTGATATGGAAAACCTGTATCAGAAAATTGAATTTCAAATTGTGCATTTAAATGTTTCATTTTGTTCTCCTGATTTTATTTAATCCAAAATTAATGTGACACCTGCTGAATTTTAAGTTCAATTTAGTTTTTTGACCGTATAAAATTCGGCAATGTCCTTACAAAGAAAATTGAAATGCAATGTAAATTTTACGCATTTAATTTTGTTTGAACGTGAAAATATGTCCAAACAAGAAAGTCCTCCTGCGTGAACGCAAGAAGCATACCGACCGCGGCGTAGCAAGTCCGGGGGGGGGGGTTCTCAGGTCTGGTCCCGGGGGGGTACTCAGGTCTGGTCCC
>JBCAUG010011770.1:0-11092 GCA_038406175.1 Haplosyllis leylae
TGTGAATGATTCCTGGAAAAACCTGGAGATTTGGAAGGGGGGTCAAAAAGTTACCCGCTGTAGGTGCACCTGCTCTATTTACAATTTAGTCTTCTTTGTATTTTGCTGTTCAGATAAGCTATCAGATGTTAGAGCCAATTCTTTTATTGGAGCCTTCTAAGCCACTTGACACAACTGACGCTGGTGCTGGTGTATCTCAGTGATTCTGTGTCTTTAAATGACAGGTTTGGTAACAAAAGAAGGACGGAAGGCACCATGTCTAGTTTCCCAACTAAAAGGTCAACTATCAGAGTATTCGGATAACCAGAGTGCAATAAGGCTGTCAATATGACTAGGTGTTCGGATGTTAACTCTGGATTGGACCCAGATGAGACACTTTAATCAAGGTATACATGGGTGTCGAAGAAAAATGTTTCATAAAAGATACAAAATGTAACAATCAAGCACTTACAAGTCCATCCCTTCGATACAGTGAGCTGCGGTTACGAGCCAAACATCCGATATATACACTGCGCCGCAACTGTTACTTTCAAACATCCGCACAGAACACTGGAAGCAAACAAATGTACTGGTCGATGAAATCTTATTTCATGATTTGGTAATTATGTAGACGTGACAGTAGCAATTACAGTCTAAAAGAGTAACTTGTAACGCTACCACATATTATTACCTGATGCGGCCATTCTCCTTCGTCTGCGTCCTGACCATTCAGGATGAAAGGAACAAGGTCGTTTCTTTGCAAATGAAAGGCCAGAGAAGGGACCGTTAGAAAGACGAAGGTGCACAATATACAATACATTCCAGCTGGAATCAAAAGTGATAATTACAATGTGTTGAAACCATGATTTTGCAAACAACTTGAGAAAAGTAGAAAATTTAGTTGTACATTTCTCCAAATAGGGTAAACGTAGGTAAATTTGCGTCAAAAACAGGGGCATATTAGCAGATTTAAGTCAAGGGATAACCTTTTGCTTTTTGTAGCAGATTTTCAATTAAAAACCATCCAAGTAGTGGAGTGAGATTATTCCTTAAGGTACCATTGCATGTGGGTTTATTGTTGAACTTTTGCAGTAGTTCAATTTGGATTAATAAGGTCTTGGAATATACAGTATTTTTGGTTGCGCTACCTCGTTGAGACGGCTCAACTTTCTGGTTATTGTGGTGTCTGTGCATTAATATGGTTGGTCGGTTGTCTGCTTGTGGTCGCCTCCAAAATTTCAGAAAATTGATGGGATTTCAAAAATTCCAAAACCAAAATCTATTTCAGGCCATTCTCAGTAACTTTGATTTTTGTTCTGTTGTCTTATTAGCTCGGTCCTTCTTTGCTAATAAGCTATCTCTCTCGTACTCGTGCAGCAAATTAATAACTAAATGTGTCTGGCTTTGGTTGGCACTCCAGCATTGGGACTCCAGTACTTAAGCTAGGCAGTGTGTAAGTTAAGTTGTGTGTGGTTGGGAACCCTTATGTGGTTTCTGCTCTAGGGTATATACCCCAATGCTATATTGCTATTAGGTGTTATGTAATAGTGGGCTAATTTGTTTAAAGCTGCCAGCTTGCCCTGTTACTAAATGGTTTATACCCTTTCATTAAGGGAGAATGCGGTTTCTCTCCTGTGTGTTATATATCTTATTTAAAGTAATCGTTTAGCGTATTACCTTGCAGTTCACTTTTCCACTTTGAAATTATTATTATGTGAACAAAGGAATAGTAGTGTAGAATTGTTGTATTTCAATTTGAGGTCGTTTTTTGGGACTTGTCATTCAACGATTTAGACAATTTAACCTCTTATAAATACTTTTGACATCTGTTAGACATTTGAAATAATTTTGATATTTTGAAACATGACTTATAATTTAAACCACCCCAGCCTGTCACAGGGCTATTTTTATTCCTGTCTTAATAATCGCATTAATCATGACTTCTAGATTCACACCCCCCTGGGGGAATGCCTCCTGTATGAATGCTCAGAGAGTGAGCAGTAACTTGTTGAAGCTGGTGTATTTCCTTTCTCTCATAGCTGTGCCTTGAGGGAATACCAGATGATGTATACCCCCAACTTGTGACCCAATGTTTGAAAAGAGAATCTTCATGAACAACTGCAGTCACCCCCCTGGGATAGAAAGGCTGAATGTGGCCACAGCCCCTTACTAAGACTAAAAGAAGAATCATACTACTGGTGACCCTTGCCAAGAGTTATTAACCAGACATTGTAAATTTACTATCCAGACATTATAAATACGTTCATAACAAATTTGAAATGCCTATCTTTAATTTATGTACTGCTATGAGAATTTGAAGAAAAACTTAATTAGTAGCTTATTCTGAAAAACTGCGTAACACATATGTCGGTGAAATTTGATGAGCACAAAATTGGTTATGGTTATCTTGTCCATCAGATTTAAAGTTTCTATCTTCAAAACTACTTTGAGATCTTTGTCAGCGAATGACAACCATGAATATGTTGTCCTCAAACTGCACTACGAATTTTCTGCTACTAACCAACGTGTTTGAATGCGATTTGAAGAACACTGGACAGTGTACGAGCTTGTCGGTATGACACAAAGAATAATTTTACGTACCTGAATATACAAACACATTTAAAGTTTACCGATGAAAACAAAATATTAGTCCTCACCGATCTGTTACTTGAAGATAAAATATCAAAAAACAAAATGTGTTGTTTTCTCATAGGTGAAATAAGGTCAAAATAATTTTACAAAGACTTGATAATTTTTTTTGGGAACACGATAACCAGTTCCTGTATCCACTTTATAATACCCTCTCCATTTAATTAGCACTGGTTTTATTGGTGGCTGGCTCGTTTAGAGTCACCTTAGTGGGTGGTTTTGCCTTTTGGCTCCAATTTACCTTGGTGGTTGGTTTTGTCTTTGGCTCCAAAATTTTGAGCATATGGTGGGGACCTATGTATGCCATTTACCATTCTGTGAATGTAGATGGAGTAGTGGTGATACTCAAGAGGTGTAGGGATGCCGTAACACTTCATGTAATAATCTAGTTGTTTTGTATACAGATGTAGTGGGGACACAGAAACATTTTGGTCATGATACTTACAAGTGTTGGGGACACCTTAAACCATTGCATAAATTTTCACAACTCTGATGATCACACAGCATGCAGTTTGGTGTGGAGGCGAGGGGCAGAGACCCCTTTGAACCCCCAATGCATCATTTGTTTACAAGTGAGTGGGTTTGGAGCTCAATTTCTTTTTACACTTTTAATCCTCCTATGCTCACATTTGGTCTCCACTACTCAACTGTGGTTGTCCACTTCATGTATGGTATCAACAGTTATCCATGGACAACGAGCCAGCTGGTAAAACTTTCACAACCTGATATTAATCAGTCTACGATGATTTAACGTATGTACATATACATCTTAAAGACAAATGGACTGGTCTCTCAACCACACGTAATTTTGAGGGAATTGTTAATCAGTAGCCAATCTTAGTTTTGAGGGATCCATGAATTCCCATTGCATCTTCACATATGTTATGAAGATTTAAACCAGACAGATCGCAAAGATGATGGTTGATAAGCAAATCATGATCGTAATTGTAATTTAATATAGATCAAATTATCCAAAAAATATGACAAAAATGACGTCATGAACAAAGTTCAAATGGTGTCTCGTGACATTGTTAAATGACATCCAAAATGACGTCATGGCAACATTCTGTGTAAACAAATTCCAACCAATGAATGCAAGTTAAAAGTAGGCCTGTTTATCATAAAACTGCCAAAGGCCATTAACATCTTGCCAAAATGTTAAGATCCTATCGACTCAACCAATAAGGTGACTCTAATGAGCCACCAATAATTATCAAAAGAAATACTGTAAATATTTGTCCAATTTGTTCAGTACTAGATGGGTACTAGGATTTTCAAGATCAGGTTCTAATGTATGCACATTTTTATTAAGAATTCACCTGAAACAAGTCCACACCTTTTCTTAGAATGTTACTGGGTTTCAAATTCAGTAAGATTTGTGATGTCTAGAACTAGTCATTAAAAGTCAAAGATATTATTGTTGCTTCTTCCTATTGTTGACATTCAGAGGTCAGTTTCCTAATCATTTAGTGGAAATTTATGTTAATCATCCGTATTGGAATAGCTACGTGTATCTGGTGCTGAAAATAGTGATGCTTGACCACAGTGTAATATTTTTCGTTGTAATAAATAGTAAAACAAAACTCTCAGGATAACAGTTCATTCATTTTATTTGGAATCGTGACAGGAGAAGCTGGTACAGTTTAGATGCATCCTCCACAGTTGTCCGAGATCCAGTCTCGGAAGTAAGCGGTCCTGGAGTACACAGATGGGTAGAAGTCGGCACCGCATGGTGGGTAAGCCCATGAGGTCACACCAATCAAAGTCCATGCCTGATCAGCACTCTGCCTGCACACGAACGGACCACCACTGTCACCCTAAATGAGGGGAATTCAAGAAAGTGTGAGTGCATACATAAATGAGACCAAACCTTATTGCCAGAATATGACGGTTATGACACTAAAACTTGACATAAGTGTATGGACATTGTGACATGCTGATATATGAAAGAAATAGACTCAAGATTGAAGCCTTACATAGCAAGCGCCAGTGTAAATGTCATTGTCATGCCCGACACAGATCATGTCATCATAAATGTCATAGCCAGTTCCTGCATAAAAGTCCTCACAATCAGCCTGTGATAACGCCAAGACTTGAGCTTCCTGAAGTCTGTCAGGGGAACCACCAGTGTCTAAAAGTATAGCAGTAATTTATCCAAGATTACTTTTTAGTAACCTTCGAATATGATTCTGAAAAATACAGTATATAATACTTGATGTAGTGTTATAATTATTTTATTTCTTCACCTAAAGAGTAAATTTAGGGAAACATTTCTAACATGTGCCACATGTGCTTTTCTAGAAATACTGAAAATAATTTACCATCCTGTCCCCACCCAGTGATCCAACATTCGGCTTGAACCCAAGCATCTCCTCCAACATTATCAGCAAAGACCGCAACGATGTTAGCATCATCAGGAACTTCTGTCAGTTCGAGGATAGCGTGGTCGTTTTCCAAAGTGAAGAAGTTGTAGTCAGGATGCTTGAATGAAATATTGTATATTTAAACAGTGAAATGTTTTTTCTTATAAATATCACTTCCTTGCTGAATTGCACAACTGTTCTTTTATACGTCGTATTTGTGAGTATTTTTACGTACTTCTATGACTTGGTTCAAGTCAAACTCAGTTGCGTCAGCAGAGTCACTGAGACTAGTCACACCACAAACCGCTCTCGCTGAGTTCCTGAGAAAAACGGAATGGATTAGTACCAGACGACGAAGTCAGTAAAGTGTGGCACGATTTTCTTTTTCTCAGTGCAGGTTGTGACACACAATTTCATTTGCAATTCATAAATGTAGAAATAGTCATTTGCTTGTGGAGAAATACTCACGGAGTTTCACCATCAGCGCAGTGAGCGGCTGTTGCAAGCCAGCCATTACCAATGTACACAGCACCACAGAAGTGGAAGCCGGTGTTTGATTGGAAGGAACACTGGAGAAATAGAAATGTGGAAATACGTGTGTGGTCGTAGCCGCAAAACGTGCAAACGGAAGTAATATTTTATGTTCAAAGTTTCACCGGAGTTGAGCAAAATTACGTTTAATGCTACTCAGGTGTTCCAAGTACAACATTCTTATTGCTATACACCTAGTATCCCATTGTACCTAACATGGTCTTTAAAACAGTTACGGTTCGAGTTTTAAAAAAACTGTAGCATACGAACTTGATGAGGCCATTCGCCTTCGTCAGCATCGTCACCATTCAGAATGAATGGAACCGAATTCTTTCTTGGCGGCAATCGAGTTGCCATCGACAAAGCTGCGAGCAGCACGATGCAGAGGGCACGGTACATGTTGACTAAAGAGAAACAGTTTTACATTTAGCAAAGTGACTCAGCAGTGTTGTTAGCATTTGTTACTTGAAAGATGTTTTTACCAAGCGCAATTCTTTTCTTTTTGTTTTCAATTTTTTTTGGGAGGACACAAGCCCTTTTTTAATCAAGCGCAGTACGTTTAAATCAGAATAACAAAGATTTCTTACCTTTTCGGGACTTGCTGAGACCACTTATTAGTGATGGCGAAGTTTCCTTAGGAACAAGAGTATTTATATTGTTCCTAATGTGAACATCTACAACTGTTTGAGACCAAAGGATCTCCTGCCATATTGCTAATTCTCATATTTATCAGTACATTAACTGCGCCTGGCAAACCAAAGATGCAAACTGTGCTGCCTGACACACAGTATGGTTTATAATTAAACATTTAAATTTCAACCTTTGGTCATTTTGCTAGAAGTTTATTAACTGGAACATTTTACATATGAAGGGAAAAAGGCATCATGCACTGATATAGCAATTGGTAAAACGCTTTTGTAGAACGGGTGCGATATTAGTTTTAAGTGATATTGATGCGATCTAGTGCAAAGCGATGGTACAAAAAAACTAGTGCAAGGAGTTCGGGGATGTTTCTCACCCTGCTTCTCGGCGTCATCGATAGTGACATGGGGATTGGAAAGAAATGCTTGGAGTATCTCTTCCAACAATTGTCACAAAAATTTGTGGAAAGGATTTTTGTAACACAGAGAAAACAAGAAATTCTTTGTTTTTCTATACAAGAGAATCCATAGGAAATTTATATGAACCATTAAAATATGGTTTCACCCGGGAACAGTTGTCAATGTACCTCGCCCTTTGGTTTTCTTGTTCAGAGGATACCCATTGGCAAAATTTCCTGTCCCTGTCCCGATGCATTCTGAACAACACAGCGTAATATGTAGTAACCATTGGTTCCGGTCCCGATCCAGTGCAGTGTGAACGTGCCATTAGTTGGGTGTTGCTTTTACAGTATTTCAGATAATTAAACTTGTCTTCCAACTTCAGTTGAGGAGTGCGGAATTCCGAAAATATGCAATCAATAATTAGTGTTTTTAAAAGAGACACTGGACGCATAAATGGAATGAATGCAACACAAACTTTTCTTTGAGTGATTTGTCCCGTGGTGTAAATTCTTTCGCGGAAGTTTTTTGGAAATAATTTGTTGTGAGATTTTTTGTCAGAAAATTGGTACAACGGGATCGAGTTAACAACAGGGTTCCCACTTGCACTGGAAAATGAGAGAAGTTTTTCAAGTCAGGGAAAAGTTAGGGAATTTTAAAATTATACCAGAAAGTCAGGGAATTTTGGTTGAGTCAGAGAAAAGTCAGAGAAAATTTCATTGAAAAATAATAAAAAAAATAAGTTGCAAAGTAAGTACAAAAACAGCTATATCTTGACATATTTTTGTTAAAAATTGATTCCAGATGGAGACAAAATGTGAGTTATCACTGAATATTAGGGCCAAAAGTAGCTTTTTAATATAATTTAGTTTTAGCTTCTTCTTGTTGTAAGCTCATTTGGAGGAATAAAGTTTTTTGTGTTTTGAAGTCTTGGAAAAAAGTCAGGGAAAAATGTAAGAAATTCTGGAAAAGTCAGGGAATTTCTCGAGAGGAAAATAGTGGGAACCCTGAAACAACAAAACTGTTTGTTTTCTTGAAGTCTTGCAAAATTAAATTAATTTCCCAGAATTTATTGGAAGATTTGTAAATTTCTTGGTAAGTGTTAAAAGTGAATTCACCGCCAATCAACAGGTAAATGAAAAGTCCGGGAATTTTTTGTATGCTTTCTTTGACGCAATGAACATCGACCGTAATAATTCACGTAACACAAACTGTTAAAATTAAAATGATATGTAATTTATTCTGTTAGAAGTAAGGTCATTTTGCGGTTTATTGAGTCTCTCAATTAAATGCAGCCGCCGCAGTTCTCAGAGATCCAGTCTCTGAAGAATGCGCTTCTTGAGTAGACTGTTGGATACTCATCGGCGCCGCATGGTGGATAGGCCCATGACGCCACCCCAACCAGAGTGAAGGGAGCATCAGCACTCTGTCTGCAGACAAAAGGGCCGCCGCTGTCACCCTGTGTAGACAAGTCAAGATTAACATATTTTTTGGAAAACTTGAAAAAGTTTTACCTTTGAGTCTGGTCATCTCCGACACATACTCCGAATAGAAAGAATGTCAAATATGACATGATTTACTCACAAAAATGTGTTTGGCATGGGAAGATTCTAATTATTTAGCAGACGGATAATCTTACGTAGCACCCGCCAACGTAGACATCATTGTCGTGTCCAACACACACCATATCTTCAAAGATATCGTAGGGAGTTTGGCTGTAAACGTCCTCACAGTCAGCTTGAGATAGAGCAAGTACTGCAGCTTCCTGAAGGGTGTCGGGGTTTACGCCATTCTCTGTGAAGTAAAGATATATTCGGTTTTGAAACCTGAGGGATTATGGTAGTACACAGCCCGATAAACTTTTGTGAACAACAGTGAAATTTATAAGGTCCGTATTGAATGCTTTTGCACGAACAACAGGTGTGATAAAAATTAGTTTACCGTTGTCACCCCATCCGGTGATGTAACATTCAGTTCCAACCCAATTGTCACCTCCAACATCGTCAACAAAGATTGGAACAATGTTGTCACCAGAAGGAACTTCAGTCAGTTGGATCAGAGCGTGGTCATTTTCTAGAGTGAAGCTGTCGTAGTCCGGGTGCTGCAAATGAAAAGAAGATATTGCTGTGACACCTTTCAGTTCTGTTTTTAAAATTTTGCATTCAAATTCAGAGGAACGTTTTAAAGTGCTGAAATTACCACAATCAAATCCGACGCTTCATATGTATTTGCGTCAGTAGCATCACTGCGATTCAGGATGCCGCACACAACTTGTACAGAGGCTCTACATACAGAAACATAAACCGTAGACGATACCGGTAGGAAACAAGGCAGGGGGATGTAAGTCAACTTTAATAAGTAATTTCAATGTGATGCAGTTCCTTGGAAAATTTGGGGAAAAAGTTGTCTCATTTGAGCTAAATTTAGTCTTTCAAAATTGATGAGCTGTTTTGCACAGGATGTTTCTAGTTTGAAAACAAATATCTGTAACTTTAAATGTAGTGCACAGGATCCTTCTAATTTGAAGACAAATGTCTGTAACTTTAAAGCCTACCTCAGCCACTCGTGTACTTACGGAGAATTGCCGACAGCACAGTGAGCGGCTGTGAGGACCCAGTCTCCGCCGAGGTAAACGGATCCTCAGAAGTGGAACCCAGTGTTGTCTTGAAAGGAACACTAAGAGAAGAATAGTTTGTGTTGGTCAGTTTAAATGTATCTGTGGCCAGTTCTAATATACAGTAATCGATAGTTGCAATTGTCCAAAGCAATCCATGCTCAAGGAAAATTCCAGTGTTGACAGTGGTAATAAGGGCAAAGGTATATTTGTGGGCTACTTGTTTCATAGATTATATTTGTGTGTTCTAATCAGAATAGTCACAATTTCAAATGTTTCGCCCCAGTAATACTTACCTGGTGAGGCCATTCTCCCTCATCTGCATCGTCACCGTTGATGATGAGAGGGACAAACTCTCGTTTTTTGGTCACATGATACGCCAATGAAGACGCTGCGGGCAGTAAGACACACAATGCACTGTACATGGTAACTGAAATGAAAACGTACCTGTATTCTAAACTGGGTCTAGTGTATTGCCTAGACTTCGTTATTCAAATGCAGACAGAATTATCGTCTAGGTTGCAAAAATATTGTTCAGTACTTTCCTGTCTGTTGGCTCAGAAGTTTCAACCACCGGCAGGTGACGGCGAAGTAGCACTTTTCGAAAGCCTAACTAATACCATTCACCCGTGGAAAAGCAGCATCTGGCTTCGTTGACTATTTACTGCCAAAAGTCGGTTGTTAGATAAAATGTGGAACAACGGGTTTTCCTATTTGAGTTTGTTACTAAATATATACTGTTTTTCTTTTTCACTTCATTTTCAAGGGCGAATTAAAGTTTGCAGAGGCACACCCCAGAGTACAGCCCTGGTGGTTAGCAGATTATTTTCTGCCGCTAATCTCTGTACATTACCCTGAGAATATGTCAGTGCTTTGCTGATCGTGCTAATATCAACCCTCCCCGACACTTCTTGTTACGAAGTAAACTCTCCATCTATTTTGGATATCAGGCTAGTCATAGACACTTCATAGGGCGTAAATTACCGGCTGTATCCCCAAAGTGAAATCTTTCACTCATTGTTGTTGTTCTTGTTGCCAAAAGAACGCAAAGGTCAACAGTAGAAACGAAACGGTAGCAACTGATGTCGATATTGTTAAAAACGTTTGGCCTCCAAATGCTAAATTGCAATTTACGAAGAATTCTTTGTCCAAACTAATTCCCATGAGATGTAGCACAGATTGTTTTAAGGGAAAAATTCTGAATTCGCTGGCAAAATCAATTTTGGAAGCAAAAGCTGCTTTGCCATGTTTCAACCCTAACTTGATCACTTCATCAAACTTTTTGTATTGTACTTCAGCCTCTTCATCTGGTATGTTGGCATTCATACTGTTATCACAATATGGCCAGGCTTATTCAAGGAATTTGCTTTTGGGACAAAGTTAATGGGTGAGCATAATAAATTGGACAAAAGTGGGTTCTTGTATGGGCCTAGCATGTGACCTTTCAAGACTTCCTCCATGACCATGTCTTTTGCAATTGTTGAATTTTTCAAAACTCCTTCCTGGTTTTGTGGTGGAGGGCGCGGGTCTGGTGTGTGTTTGCACCTAATGTCAAAACCATATCTGAAACCTCTGACCAATTTCTTTATCTTTTTGTTTGGGTAGTCATGCAGATAAAATTCCAGCACATCTCGGTTCACTGGCGTATTCGGAACATATTCTACAACCAAACAGGCTACAATCAGTTCTGGTTATGTATTTATTTACATGCAAAGTAATAACTACAATGTACAATATTTGATACACAAATGCACCAATGTAAGTTTAAATGCACCACGAAATAAACTAATAGTTAACAAGAAACCCAGGGGCTTTATGCAGAGCTGTTGTTATTTTTTATTTTAGATGTTTGATTGACTTTGATTGTATTTTTGTAAAAGTTCAACTTCTATGGCTTTTACATAGCATTGGCCCCT
>JBCAUG010011781.1:0-11092 GCA_038406175.1 Haplosyllis leylae
GAGTTAGCGAGGTGGGACCTCTGTGAAGAACGCCCCCCCCCCCACCCCCCAACCCTCAAAATTAAAACTTATCGTGGACAACTTTGGACTTCGCAAACACAGTTTTCAGATTTGGCAAGGACGGTTTGCCTCTCCCTTTCCCCAGAACACGTTTTGGCCTCATTACTCGATTTGCAACCCATTCTCTTATCCAACGCCTCAGACCCTTGCAACTACCAGTGGCATATGCCTAGTTAAATCACAGATTTAGAGAGTCTCGGTCATCGAGACTATAAATCTGTGAGTTAAACGTGTCACTGATTGCTTGGACATGTAGAGTTCCGTTCCAGGAATCAACACTTCTTGTCTCTAGTATTGGAGATTTCAAACCCTAAATGATCGTTTTACAAAAAGATTACCATACATTACCGTAAAATAGGGCTTAATAGATTTAGGTGGATCATTACTATTGTTTTTTATTGCAATGGCCTACTTTTTGATGATTTACCAGCAGTGGCTCTTCATGGCTAAAAATGTAAATTCAAAAGTCAGCTGTTTGCGTGAAATTTATTGTTGAATACTCTTGAGGAAACTATTGCGTTAGGTTGTTTCTTTTAAAGTCGTTAGTTCACTGTTGAATACAATATTTCGTAAACTGCTGCTGAACGCGCATCGGTGAAAGGTTGCTAATAATGCAATGGCAATCGATAGATAAGCTGCTGCGAATATTGATATAAAAGAATTTGAAATTTAAATAGTAGATAAGATGGGGGAAGCTTTAGGAAGTAAAAAAATCCTCTTCTTGAAGAAAAATCAGTAAATTGCTATATATGGATGTATGCGTACAAAAGGAATAGCTTCAGTTTTCTGTGAGTGGGAGGGGAATGATAGCTACACGTAAGATGTAGATACAAAGCTGGAATCAGACGTCTTTACTCAGTTTCTTTTGACATGGTGCAGCTTCTATTACCTTCCTACAAATAAAAATGGGCCCACTTCTACGTTCTTTTCCAGTTAGTAATTAAGCATTTGAACTTTTTGTGTAAAATCTAATGTATACGGTTTCATGAAAAGTACATGGACTAATATTGTAATCTTTTCTTTCCAATTTCAGTTTCTTAGACAGAGTGTCACAAATAAAGCAGCCAGATTACACGGTAACAGAACAGGTCAGTCATGCCTTCATTACTTTTGTTTGTTCTTCTCAGACAAAATCGGCCAGATTTTACGTAATATTCACCAATCAAAAACTTTTTAGTCGCGCCGCCTCTCCGAGCGGAGCGACTTATCTGGTCACTATGATGTCTGCATGTATGTATGCTTGCTGCCTTGCTTGTTAACTTTGTGGACACATGGTTTAAAGTGAAAAATTCTGATTCATGCGGTGCGACACAATGCTGATAAGCATTCTTGTTTAGAATTTCATGAGTTTTTGGTTGGGGGCTGTGGACGCTACCATGCCCCCGCCAACAGGCGCCTTCTCATAAGATACATTTCTGCTGGAGCGAAAGCGAAAAGTGACATTGCCGGAATGAGTACACAGTTTTCCTAGTTATATGTTTACATTGAGTAGCGACAAAGATCAAAGAAAGTTTTCGCTTTCGCCCCAATACAATTGGACCTTGGGGCAAATCCGGTATCCACCACTGGAAAGTTTTCTCAGACATTAGGATTGTTTTTATCATACCAATACCTATAAACAAGGAAGTCCTCCTATCCGCGGCATAGCGAATATCCCCTGGTATTGTCGGGGAGGGTCTGGGGGAGAGGTAGGGTTGCTTAGTTAGGTACCCCCCCCCCCGACCTGGACAGGAGGCACCCCCCCCCCCTTGCCTGGACAGAACAGGTGTCAAGTGTGGGCGGTAATAACTCGATAAATAATACTTGATATGGGATTGATATCTGGCACAGGCAGATGTTCTTACTGGACGACGATTTGTCTCATGCTACAAGTGGTCCTAGTCCAATGCTTCTGACCCAGTATTAACACTTCAAATAGTCTTCACGGACAGTTTGGGGTGCAAAATGCCAAGTCAAATATTACATTGGAAAATAACCTATCGTTACCGAATATATGTTAGTTATCTGTAGGGTCTGAGAAGAAATATTATTGATCGGAGATCATATTTGGAATACTGAACACTTTGTTGGTTCGCAACTTAGGTCAAACAGCCTGTATCTTACAAAAGTCTAGCACTTTATCTTATAACTGTCTTAGCGAGCCACCGGTATTGATTCTTCGGGACACTGGGTAACGGATCCAGAAATTTATTTTTAGGAGGGGAAATTACAATGAAATTATACACAGTTCAGGCAACAGGCATTATCCACTAAAATGGCTGCATCTACTCTAGAGTCAGCAAAACAGTAAACAATTTGCTAAATGTGTGTGATCCGTAATTTCTTCTAATTTCCTCCCATCTTATTTGCAGGATATACTAAGGTGTCGTGTATTAACATCAGGTATTTTTGAAACAAAATTTACTGTGGACAAAGTAAATTTCCAGTGAGTACTCTCCTTATATTACCTAATTGTTTGGCTTTAGATGTATTTCTTATTGAAACTTACATTATAGTATTGTTTAGTGTTTTACCATCTGTTTAGTGAGAACATTTTTGCAATAGATAATAATACTGAAATTAATAGGGCAAGTTATAAAGCTGGATATTTGTTGTTTCAGCATGTTCGATGTCGGCGGCCAAAGAGACGAGAGAAGGAAATGGATTCAGTGCTTTAACGACGTAACGGCCATCATCTTCGTGACGGCGTGTAGTAGTTACAACATGGTTTTGCGGGAAGATCCCAGTCAAAACAGACTCAAAGAGTCACTAGAACTTTTTAAAAGCATTTGGAATAACCGGTTGGTGTACTCTCCAGTCGCATCAGTTACTTTAGTTCTTAGGAGCCCATGAATTATTTTGGAAATTATAACTACTCTATTGCAAAGGATAAATGTTCTTCAGTGTGGGTGTACATGCAAAAAGAGAGGTTAAATGCGCAGCCATAGAACGTGAAGAATTTCGTATTTCATAATTAGATGACAATGCATTTTCTGGTGGAAAGTTTTCGGATGGAGTATGTTATAATGAAATGTAGCTGCAACAGTTTTCTTCCTAAATAAACTCATGGGTTCTTAGGAAGGCATTTTGTTCTAATACAACTAACCATGTTCGTGTAACATGTGGTTAAATGTTACTTCATTTGTGGAGACAATTCCTGAATTTTTTTGTCAATAATAGTCCTTTGGTGAAGTAAGACGAGGCCATCACACCTTAATCTTTTTATTTTTGCCATCAGTCATTTTGGAGCAAGTATGGGAATTCATGTTTCTTGCATTGGTGAGAAAGTAAATATAGTGTATTATGTTCAAGAATGATTTTTTGTTCCAGATGGTAAAAAATTTCGGTTGTTTTTGCAGGTGGCTACGGTCAATCTCCGTGATATTGTTTCTCAACAAGCAAGATTTATTAGCAGAAAAGGTAAAAGCTGGAAAATCCAAAATAGAAGACTACTTTGCAGACTTTTCCAGGTACACCACACCATCGGAAGGTAAGTTACTTGTCAGAAACATTTTTTCATAGCTTTGCCATGCACAGACGATTGAGAGACGATTAAGCTGTGACGAAAAATCTTTGAAATCAAATCAGTGAATAATGTTTTATCTTGAATTACTCCTTAAATCTTTCAGCTCAAGTAGAGCCCGGTGAGGATCCAGAAGTTGTTAGGGCCAAATACTTCTTTAGAGATGAGTTTTTGGTAAGTAAAGGGCGTGGTTAAATCGTTCTTGGGGTATTTGCAAAGAAAAGAGAGAGGGTGTGGGTGGAATAACCAGATGCTAATAGATCTTACAAATTGACATGTTGCATAAACATAAGCGAACTAATAAGTGATCGTTGAAAGCCCAGCCGTCCTTCCTGTTGCTTCAAATATATATAATTTGTTAAATGGCGGAAAAATTGACGAAATTGGTAAAAGTATTCTTTGTTTTTTGTTACGTTAGTATTTCCATGAAGAATAAAAAATATGTGAAACATTGGAAGAACGAACTTGAAGGGACATGCTGATTTTACTGGCTAATGTATCCTGAAACATTTTGTCTTTTCATTTCAGCGAATTAGTACGGCAAGTGGGGATGGGCGGCATTATTGTTATCCACATTTCACATGTGCTGTGGACACAGAGAACATTCGACGTGTATTTAATGACTGTCGGGACATCATACAAAGGATGCACCTGCGACAATATGAGCTGCTGTGACGGGCCTTCTGGCTCTATTACTTAGGGTGCATGCCATCAAAATAGTTAAACAAAAGGAATCATTATCATCACATGTGAACAAATACTATGTGGCAAGGATGTGGCAATGAATGAGCTGGAGTTTTCTGCTGCTGGTGCACATGCAAAGAAAGAAGAGTGTGTGCTGGCTGCAAGACCTTTTCACTAAATATCTTGGAGCTGACTACTACGACGTTTATGCATTCACTCAAGGCTCTACAACCCTAACCTCTATCGTATTTTTCTTAGCTGCAAACAGAAATGGTTCTTCTCGGGCATCATCTATTCACCTAAATTTCACCAGTGGTGGTGCCCTTTTTGAAAAAAATGGAAGTATTCATGGAGAGGAAAACAGTTCACTACTGGAAACGGAACATCATGCCAATTTCTGTCCGGCGCAATTTTTCCCATCTTTATTTTACCAGACAGTGCTGGCACGAGTTACGACATGACAAAATAGCTTCTACAAAATGTCATAATCAATGACCTGGAGTGACCACTACAATTTCATCTTTTTATACGAGTACATTTGTGTGGAGCAAATATTCCTAGCTTATTACTTCGCCACCTGTGTGCACATCCTTACGGGGATGTAACGGGGCTCTGGAAGTCCCGTGTATATGAGTACTCTTCATGTCGGAATACAACAACTGTGTGTATTGTAGGTGAAACATAACTTCAAAACCATTTCATAGGCCAAAGAGTCATTTAAAATGCAGTATGATTTTTGTGCAAGTGAAGCTCCGCCACTATGTGTGTGGGTCTATACAAAGCAGGAACCTGGATTTTATATGTTGCTTTGTATATAGAAATGGATGAGTGAAAATAGTAAATACTTATTGCACATCACACACATACACCAATACATACTATGGAACTACGGACAACCAGTGGGCCTTGTTGTTATTGTCATAGTGACAAGAGGATCTTTATCAAGTGATACGAAGTATGGAGAGCGCAAAGAAGCAAGTGTGATGGACACGAATGACCAAAGCCTGGTTATGAAATAGCTACTGATAACAGCTTATGTTATAAGGTATTTTCACTGTCCCTTTTTGTTACGAGTAACTACTATGTTAAAAAAATTGTTATTCAACTTTGGTAGAAAAACATATAAATCAATATGATAAATATATTAAAAATACGCGTGAGTTAGGAATGCGTGCTTGATAATAAAATACTTCACGAATGTTAAATTCAATCACTATTCATAATTGCTTACATCAGTGAACATGTTTCATGTACCAATTTTAAACTACGGAAATTTGTTTAAAAACTAGCAAATAACAAATGCGAGATTTCTTACTGAATTGTGTGCTCATCATTATAAGTTGTATTAAAATCGATAGATCATCTTGTATCACATACTTGTACGGTTATTTTTACACATAACATACTTTTTTGTAGGAAATCTGTTAATCAGTTGACATGTATAGATGTAAAAATCTTGATGGGCCTTATGACTGCAATAGAACCTAAAATTCAGTAACTACTGTAGACCCAGCTTCTTATTAATATATGTTATTGGTTTGACCGGTAAGCCGTCTGCAATCGCAATTTCAACTCCGCCTCAGCTTACTGTTAATCCATCAATGTCGCAGGACTTTGACTTGAAATTTAGCTCCTGTCTAATGGCTTTCTCATACAGACAGACACTTTTTCTTGTTTTGTAATTTCTTGAAAGGTGACCACATATGAAACATTATTCATTGTGTTTTTTTTTTTGTTGCACTTAAAAGACGACTTTTAACACAGAAATTCCCAACGTGTTTATTTCTCTAATATCAACTGATGAAGGAGGGTTTCAAAAAGAAAGGATGAGTGGCAGAAATTGTATGTGGCATTGATTGGGATACTTACATTAAAATAGACACGAGAACCAACTTTATAGTTTTGGATTTGATCAAACCCAATCATGTTATCAATTATTACAAACATTGTTATCATCGGAAGAGAAATCGATAGACGCCTTTCCTTGTAAAAGCTGTTTAACTGAAATGGGTGAAGTGTCGTAAGATGATCCACGGTTCTGTCAGTGGCAGTGTGATTGTAAAGTAGAAATCTGGTGTCCAGCAAGAAGTGAGAATGGGGGGCAACATTACCAACCGTGTCTCCACTGCTGCAGTCATTGCAGATAATTGTGCAATGATAGGTGGCACATCTATGATACGACGTTCACCGTGTTTTGAATACATGTACATGTATGTACTTATGCTTGTACATCAACAAACAACAGACCCTTTTGTCAATTCCCTTGTTAACAAGTGATTATTTTATTTATTCTTTAATTTTAATAAGTTCCACATCTGTTACGAAGTGGGAAACGAATAAGGTGCTTCTCAAGCTAAGTTTTCACGATGTTCAGCAGGCAAGCAAACAGAACGAGAAGCGAAGAAGGAATTTTAATGACAGTCACTTTAATTCTGAGAATATATAGGAATTGTTATATGTTAGTTAGGTGTGCGCTTGCCACTTAGGTTGATGTGAAGTTTTAACAACAAATTATGAATTCTTACGTTTAACACGAGTATTAGGCAAGCCTGAATAAACCCATATCATTCATGTACAATAAGCCATTGTATGCAACTGATTTGCTTGGGAATACATGTCCGTCATTTTGTTAAAGACACTGTATATTTTTGTACATAGGCCTGTTTGAAATTATTTAACATTTTGAAAAATTACTAAAGCCATTAGTTACTCGAGAGTCAAGATTTTCTGACCTGCAGCCACGACAAGTAAATGTGTAGCTCCCAAGCCAATTTCAAATTAAGAAAAGAGAAGAAATTATCACTGCAGAAGATTAAGGTTTCTTTTGTTCTGAAGAGAAATGCACTAGAAGAGTTTGCCCTCTTTGCCACGGTTTTGCCAGCCAAAAAGAACCAGAATACAAATGTGGCCTGATTTATTGAGGTATTTTGTTCCTTTTGGAATCTTTGTACATTGTTAATTGTTGAAAATGGTAACCTTGAAAAGTCCCTTCTTTTTTCTGTTAGTAGCTTAAATTAAACATAGAATAAATACCCTACTTTAAACTGGTTTCCAGGTAACCCACCTCTTGTTACTGTACCAACTGCTGTTAAGTAAATTTACTTCGGGAGATTTTCCTTCGAAAGTTGCCGCGCGTTTAATTTTACTGAAAGCTATACTGTCCTAGGTTTGGAATATGAGAGATGTTGAGTTCGAGTTTTCGTGAAAACCTCTGAAATATTAAATTTATTCACACATAATGACAACAATCTTGTTATGGTCAGTTTATTGTTATGAGTGAATCAGTTTTCTGTGTTTTACCAGTGCACACCTCGATAGTTCGTCAATACAAATCAGAATCCGATTCGAGCTGTTCTCAGCAACAGCTCGTTGCAATGTTATACCATTCGCAAGAAGTCAAAATATTAAACTTTTCCGTTACAGTGTGTAAAGAGCACATGGTCTCTTCTAATAAAACAGTAACTGTGATTTTTTTCGCTTTTTCAAGTGTCCATTGTATGTATATGGTAAACACTTTAAAAGACATAATTTTCATACCAAAATCTGAAAGAGATACGTGTGTGTCTTGTTGTTTGTCACAATATATATCAGCAGAAAGTAACTGTATTTTAAGGTGGCTGGGGACAAGTTCCACAGAAAATATTTGTGTAAATAATAATATTGAGTAGACTATAAATAAACTTGTATTTTACATATGTTGTTTGGTTTTTAAATATCAAGACCAGAGTCATATTGGCAAATTGGTCCAGCATTTGCACAGTTTGTATTATATTATAGCTCCATTCACGGGGGTTGGGGGGGTTGGTCAAAGTTGTCTCCAGGACAAGGTTGAGGCTATGTCAAGATCAAACCTATTTTAGGTCCATTTTAAGATCCTATCCTAGAGCTTATGGTGATCCGAAAGTCACTTTATATCAACAATAAATTGTAGCAATTCTCTTTTCCTTTCTATCTTTACTGTCATAGTCTGTTTATAACACTGATGGTGCGCCATTAATGGTAGCCCTTTTCCTTTGAGAAATGGTGCAAAAATGATGGACCAAGTGAATTTGTCAACTTAACAACCGAGCAACTTTTTTTTCTCATTTTCCTGTTTCTTGTTACTGTCACACTATAAAGTAACACTGCTCACTGACTTGTGCCTCATGGTCTAAAATGAGGTGGTGGTCCTTGAGCTTTTACTGGAGCGAAGATTGGCTGTCTCGACCCGACAGTTACCCATACAGAAAGTAAACATGCTAAATTAGAAGTTCATAAATATCTATAAACCCGATTGTAAATCGAAGACAAGCGGAGGACAAGTTGACCAACAATAAGTGATGATTAAAATTTTGTTGTTTTTTCCCTGTTAACAACTGCTATCAAACAGCTCGATACAAAATGAAGTTAAAAATTAAAATCTTGGAAGAAAATATTTTGAACTCTCGTTGCAAACTGCTCCGTGGAAAAATTTTGAATTACTAAGATAAAACGCATTATTGGTAAATGATAAATACATGCTAAAATCCATTCACAGTTTCTTTGACAAATATTATATTTTACATTGTTCCTTTGAATATTTTTATATTTGGGTGTCGCCCATGATTAAAACAAGGTGTAATGAATGTCACAAGAAGTCTAGTTTGCTCTTGTCTTTGTTGGTATTGAAGTAAGGCCATCTTGAGTTTCGTTTTATGTTCAACCCACCTGAAAAACTAACAGCAAAATTCAAATTCTGCATTATTTCGAGAAAGATATGTATTACAAATATTTGCTGTATAAACTGCAGTTTTCGGTTTTGATACGCACAACGATAGTGAAAGATTATGTAGGTGCCAATTTAATTGTTCCTAAATGGTCAGATTTGTTCACATTTTCATTGGTGCAAAACTTTTATTTTCTGCTAAATATTTAGCAACAAAGGGAAAGTCACCATCTATTAAAAGTTTGCCAACTATTAAAAGTTCACTGACTTTTAAAAATTACCAACAATACGAAGGTTAGAAATAAATAAACATTTAGATGCTAGCATTTTCCAAGACCAAATGAAATCGAAGTTGGTATTTAAAAACTAAACATCAACTATTTCTCTTGCTTCAGTCCAATGTCAAAATGAGGTCTTTTGGATATCTTTTTTCCAGGAGGATCAACAGATTTATCTGGTGAGTTGGTTTATTCAAAATTAATTCTTGAACTCAGAAATTAATCCAATTAATCTGTTGATCATGGGAACGAGAACGCCACCTTTCCATGTCGAACTTCCTCTGTTGGTAAACATTTAGTAGATACTAAACATTTTGCACCAATGAAAATGATACCAGATCTGACAATTTAGATCTACGAAAAAATTTAATGTTGCAAAATGCCAAATGGAAAGTTCCCTTTCAAGCTGGCGACATCTGCACTTCAGTCTCTCGGAACAAGATTTGACAAGTTAATTGGATCATCACCCTGGGGCCTCTTGAGATCATGATTTATTTGCAATTGTAAGATTTTTACACAAACTTTAAATGGTCTCTTAAACTACGGATGAATGACTTGCTTTCATCCAATCCCGAGCTCAACTAAGGCTGATTCAAAAAAAAAAGTCCTGAGTGAAAATGCAAGAACCGTACTGCCCGTGCCATATTCTGCCCAGGTGTGGGGTGGGGGGGTTAGGGCTGGGGGTACCATCAGTGTGGAAAGTGGTAGGAGAGGTCAAAAAAGTAGGAATTTTTGCCCCAAAGTAGGATTTTTTCTGTCTTTAAAGTAGGAATTTTATTAACATTTTTATCACTTTTTTGTATGTTGGTATGTCTAATATGCTTGTTTCACTGTCATTCTGTTAGTTAAGTACTTGTTAAACCATTTGCTGAGTTGGAATGTTGTACAACTGAACCATGTAAACCTACCAGAAGTACTACCACAATAAACCAGCATTTGTATAGATACCACAATGTAGTTATTGTGAGATGCATTTGCTATGATCATGAGCTAATTGGTATGTTGAGAGAGTATCAGAGACTGCAGTAGATACCTCCGTACACTGACATATCACACCCCACTGTATCTGTTTGGGTGCATTTACAGATTAACTGTTGGATACATAACAGAGGAAAATAAGATCATTTCTCAGTATTTATAGTAATATGCCTCATGTTTTATGATAATGGAATCAAGATTCATCACACACTTTGTTTTTAAACTGGTAAAACAAATTCTGGGCATAACAAATCCAGGACTCAAGATATTGTATAAGTGCTCAATTCATTTTTTTCTATTGTAAGCATGGTCATAAAATTAAAGAATAGAGTATGAGAATTCATGTCAAGCTTAATGATAAAACAGTATTTAAGAGTGAGGCAAAAATGCTAAATAATACAAAAATGCTCTTAATGAGACAATATTAAGTAATAAAATAGGGGATCTTGAGTTGGTTCACACCTATGAATGTGCAATATTAGTTAATATTAGATTACACTTGTATCAAATTGAGTTTGAAATTAGTATCCTGGACAGGTACAAATGCTTAATAAAAACAGTAACATGATACAAGACTAACTTGTTCACATAAATATAAGCCACCAAAGAAAAACCATGTGTTACACTACAACTGAGGAGAGTCTAAGGTTGAATTGACCAGGTTAATCACTTAGTCATGAACATATACATATTGTAAACCCATCCTATATTCCATATCACATTTTGTTACTAGATGTATTGATATTTGGGAGGAACAACTGAAGATTTTAATTAGGTAAAATCCTAAACAAGAAGCCCATGGGCTTTATGCAGAGCTGTTGTGGCTTATTTATTTAAATTTTTTTCTTTGTAAGTATTAAATTTATATTTGTTTCAATAAATGTTCAACTTCTATGGCTTTTACAT
>JBCAUG010011792.1:0-25320 GCA_038406175.1 Haplosyllis leylae
CCGAGTACACTCCCCCCCCCCCCACCAGCTGTGGACAGACAGACTCACGCCTGTGAAAACATTACCTTCCCTTCGTACTACTTACGCGGGCGGTAAATATAAGAGATATTACAGATCAGTTGTGGATAAATATGTGTAACGAGGCCGTTCGTTCTACTAAGTTTTGGTGTACTACATAATAACGTTTCAAGCGTTGCGACGGACTTCTTGTAACGGAAAATGTAAACATTGGAGCGGCTACAGTTGTAATCAGGATGGTTGCCCGTTATCAGCTAAATATTTTACTGCGAGGGCTTCTTTAACCCCACTTGTGGTTTCTAGTTTTCATCGCAATCATTGTGTAGAGTGGAAAAAATGTTTTCTTCTTTAAGACCCCAGTACATTTTTATGCTCCGATAACAACATAATTAATCCATCAAGATGTCGGTACATACCTTGGCCCGTGGCATTAACGGACTTAAGTAGAGATGTGTACCTAGGTACGTCAGTGTAATTAATGGTTAAAGTATTGATCCAATCTGAAAACATTGACGTAATTTTCAGCAAAAATTTTGTCATGTTTATTTTGAGCCGTATGGCCATAGAAAATTGTGCGTACAATGCAATTGTTCGTGTTTTAATAGATATATGAGCAAACGGTTGTATGCATAAAGGCCCCACCATTTAGTAATGAATTATATCTTAGATACAAGAAACGGTATCAGTTGTGTACAATATTTAAATCTGCCTTCCCGCTAATATTGAACAGCACTACTTTCAATTGTGATTGCCTCATTGCCAATGATAGGGGGGTTGAAACGAACAATGTGTTCGAAAATAGTGGCAATTCCCTTTTTCTGGTGATTGATTTTTAACTGCAGCTATACTTTGATACCATGCATTATCTTCAGGACCTCCTACTTGCTGACATATAAAAGAACTTGAGGTTGAGTTTCATTAATATTTAATAGTATCCGATTAATTTTCTTTTCAAAGATTATCCGTGTGTAATATTAATGTCACTGTGTCAGCATCTCAGGAAGCATTGTGATTAATGGGTGCGTGTTTCGCATTACATATTTCAGTTGAAATAAATGAAGATCACTTCACTTCTAACAAATTTTGCGCAGTCAGAAATCTGTTATTTTATTGATTGGTTAAGGTGTCCACAGCCTTGTTTTTTCCACCGAGAGGACACAAAAGTATCAGTTCACAGGCTACTTAATAAAAGACAGGGTGTTAAGCATGTGTGGCACCAAAGATGAGCCAAAAAACCCTTATCTTTAAAATCGGTACCAGTGGTCCCAAAAAAACTGCACACCAGTGCCAGATAAGGGACTGGAACAGTGCATGACAAAATGTTTTTACAAAAGTTAAAGGTATCCAAAAAGCTACAGTTGTGAACTTGTGCTTTCAGACAATGCTGGTAACACAGACATCCTCACGCACATGATGCCTTTCTACAGTTACGATGTGCCTCACACATGCGGACCGGACCCTAAGATCTGCTGTCAGTTTGACTTCAAGCGACTCCCCGGGGGACGAGTGTCGTGCCCGTGGAAGGTGCCTCCCGTACCCATCACAGACTCTAATGTTCAAGCAAAGTTAGTTGTTTTTCTTTTGTTGAAGCTGTCGGCAGATTTGAGAAATTGTCAGAAAAGGTGCATGTTAAACTCAAAAATTTGCACCGAAGCCTTAAAATAAGAAATGGTCAACGTAATTAACTAAGAGGTTACCAATTATGAGCTAAGCTTCCTTTGTTAACTTTGCTCCATTCTATTTAATTTTTCTACGTTTCAGGTCTGAGACGTTACTTGATCAATACCGAAAAAAATCTACGTTGTACAACAACAATGTACTGCTAGTAATCCTCGGTGATGACTTCAGATATGATAAGCCCGTTGAATGGGATCAGCAGTACACAAACTACCAAAAAATGTTTGATTATATTAATCAGAAGAAAGAGTGGAATGCAGAGGTAATTGCAAATTTGAACACCTGATGCCGAAAATATAGCTCTTGGAACTCTAAAACAAATTTTGGAAAAAAAATCCAGCCATGAATCTAATCATCACCATGAAAACGTTACTATCACAGGATAGTCTTTATTTAAAATGTCAGTGCTTATGTTTGTGTAATTTTCAGGTGAAATTCGGCACGTTGTCCGACTATTTCTCTGCGATCTGGGAGCGCACCAGTAGTGGCCCGGGAGAGGCAGGCAGCTTCCCTGTTCTCAGTGGAGATTTCTTCGCGTACTCTGATAGAGAAGATCACTATTGGACCGGTTACTTTACATCTAGACCGTTCTACAAGAGATTAGACAGAGTGGTAGAACATCACTTAAGGTACTTAAAACTTGTTGACAAGAAATCCGTTTGGTATAAATGTGTGCATTCTGTGTATGGATTGCATAATGGTGCGGTTTCCTAGCAAAGGAGCGGTGCAAAATGTCACATTTGGTGATGTGAGAATTCTACAGGATTTTGTAAAGAAATTGGTTTTATTTTATTGAAACTAAACAGCCTACTATTCTTATTGATGCATTACCAAAAACGCCTTAAAATACAACTTGTCCACACACCAAGGAATCGAACCTAATCTACAAATTTACCCCGTTACCTCAGAAAGTAATAATTTCTGACTCTGTTTACTCTTTGTTACAGAGGAGCTGAGATATTGTTTTCCTTAGCTGTCGCACAACAAAGGAAAGTGAAAACCAAGAATTTTCCAGAGGCTTTTCTGATGAAGTATCTGGTGTCCGCAAGACGTGCCTTGGGTCTCTTCCAGCACCACGACGGTATCACGGGCACCGCGAAAGACTTTGTGGTTGCTGATTACGGTGCTAAGTTAGTACAATGTAAAATTTTCTAGACATGCGAAAAATTGGAGTGGTTTTCCCATCAGCATAATCCACTTTCAAATTGAACGTTTTCCTCGCTTCCTTGATTTTTATTTGCATAATAATTTTGAAAATATGTCTGATACTGTTCTTTTGCAGATTATTATCAGCAATAAAAGATACGAAGAGAGTGATGCAGGATTCTTCATACTATCTGCTACTGGAGGACAAATCAAAATTCAAGCACGACGACGCCCCTTACCTTGATCTTGTAAGTAATACCTATCAGGTAATGGTGTTCAGTGAAATTTGTTGACTTAACCCTTGGAACATTTAAAAAGTTATGTTAGTTTTTGTTGTTTTATTGAAAACAGTTCTGTAAAAGAAACGAACTTTTACAATATTGAATAAGTTATCTTACTACAGCTACTTACTTTTGCGTTTAAATTTCTGTTGTAGGACGAACAAAGACAATCTCATGACTCTCTGCCATTGAAAACAGTTCTTTCACTCACAAAAACACCCAGGTATTTCACACTTGTACAGGGAGTCCGTTTTATATTGCCAAAAGCTAAAAGTACAAAACAACTACAGGGTGCGGGTGATCATAGTTTTTACCCCTTCATGTTTATAATTACAATTACAGATACAGGGTAAACTAATGTTCCGACAAACAAAGCCATCACGAACACAATAATTTTAAATGACCAAACAACTTAGGCATTGCGCAAAGGATGATTAAGTTCACAAAGATGAGAAGATGTGTTATTGTTACAGGTCTGTAATATATTACAATTCGCTGAGCCACAGCAGGCAAGAAGTAGTGAGACTACACGTCACTGACTACAATGTCGAAGTGAAAGATGCTCAAGGGAAAGTCATTCAAACACAGATAGATCCATTCTGGGATGAAAATGCTAAAATATCTTCAACACTGTACAAGGTGATAATTAAAATTTATGTAGAAACTGAACAACCACAAACTACAGTACACTATATTTTAGGGCAAATTTTTCCAAAAATTTACGCGTAAAGGGGAGAACATTTGGCTAAATTTCTCTGCATTTCCATAAATCCGCAAATTGTGTGTTAAGTCAAAGAATGAAACACTTTTTGAGATCCGCAAGAGTCTTGACAGACGAGTGAATATCACTCATTTGAATGTTTTTTGTTTTGTTTCAGCTGACATTCTTAGTTTACGTTCCTGCAATGGGGTTGAGTCGATACAGCATCGCCAAGAAAAGTGGCAACAAGCAGAATTACATATCAAATGTTGTATTGTACAACGGGGGAGATTTACAAGGATCGGCGTAAGTAATTCAAGGCCTATTAGCAGACGAATGTTCTTCATGTAATAGCTGCTGCATGATTTAAATGAACGTTTCAACAGATACACACGTTTGTTTGCTTGTTTGTGGTCTATTAATTGTTAGCTTTGCTTTGATGCATTTTTTATTCTTCACACAGTGGGCCGTTCAAAGTGGAAAAGAAGCAGAACGAAGAATTTATACTTGAAAATAGTGATTTGAAAGTCGAAGTATCGTCTACCTCAGGAATGATGAAGGTACTGTAGCCGAGTACATAGTGTTATCATAAGGAATCTAATTATTATTGCCTGTAGAAAGTACAAAATCATTTCTGAGATTCCTGAAAGCGTTTCCAAGGTAGTTTTATATTGATACACATATTGATACGACTTTTAAAATGTTCAAAGCATATCACTATTTTGACTAAATTTGGAGTATATTGTGCACAATTTTACTTTGAAAACACGTAGAGAATAACAGTTAATGAAGGTTCACAGAAGATTTCTTACGAAGAAGAATTCCTCAAATATGGTACGGGTAACGCCAAAGACAAGAAGAGTGGCGCTTACCTGTTCATGCCGGATGGTCCACCCAAGGTAGATTTAAATGTAAAACCACGGTCATGGGGAATGCGGGCTACACCGGAAAATCTGTTTCTCTTTACACAGTTTTTCGAAAACCGGGAACCTAGAATATCCATGGCACGTGTCTTCGCTTAAGGTCTGTCTACACATACCGTCTCCGTGTCCGTCACCGTCAAATTTTTGACATTACGTTAATTGTGACAGATCGTTTAATGAACAGAATGGATGCAGAAACGATTCTGTCTATCACCACTAGCACAACGATAAATTTGTGACGGTGATGGACACGGAGACGGTACGTGTAAACAGACCTTTACTCTTCAGAAAATTGTGACAAAGTGAAACATTGTCTCAATAATGTGGCCTACATTCTCAATGAATGCAGTAGAAATGTTGAAGAAAGTATTTGTCGTGAGCATGCATATCATATTTTGGAAATTTCAGGGTGTCACACAAAATGTCACACATCGCCATTTTATTGTTGATGCACAAATATTGACGTACGGTACAAAGGCCTCGCGAGACTCCAAGAGTGGGGCCTATCTGTTTATGCCTGACGGTCAGGCAAAGGTATACACTGTGCAGCACGATACCCAAAGTGCATGACAGCATTACTTGAAACTTTTTGGATGTCACGGCTTATTTCACTTTCGGATTAAGAATTTGCCCTTTTTAATACTCCTATTGCTAAGAAATTAATCCCTTCAGTTCGTTTTGAAAAATCCAGAAAAAAATGATGGTTTTTAAAATGAAAGATACAAAATTATGAATGCAAAGAAACCCTGGATTTTTCAAGTGATTTCTACTTAAGAAACTTAGGAAACATATCAAGTAGAAAAAAAACAATTACAAATGCCCATGGTGAAACATTGAAATACAGGTGCATCAGAAATATTTCCTCTTTTTAATAACCTACGTTTTAGATAGTGAACAAGAATGGGAGATGTTTGATATGTGCATGACTTTGTAGATTCCTTAGAGTGTAATCTATCGCATTTCGTTCATTTACGAAAACGTCACTTTTGAACTTTATTCAGTTTAAGAATTCAGTATCTATTTACTAACTCTCAAGGGCATGTTTTCCCTTTACATCTGGACTATCAGTCTTCATGCCCTATTTGATATTCATTTCCATTTCCTTGCTGAACATATGTAGTAAATCTGTAGTATGTCTCAGCGTGGAAACTTTTTGAATGAGTTTTATTAGTTTTTGAATTTTGCATCTTTGGAATAATTCCGAAATTGTTTATGCCTGTTTTGCAATTTATTTTTGTCTCTCTCATTAGACTTTGAAATACCTTACAAAATAGTAAAACAAATGTGATAAAATAGTTTTTATTGAAAAATATGTCAACTTTAAAGTCCAAAATTTTCGTTTTATTTTGTCTTGTTGATTATTAATACGTCTTTGTCTTAAATGTTTTAGCCTTTGGAGTATCACGCGCCTCCCATGCGGGTTGTTCGAGGACCGTTACTGTCGGAGTCCACCGCTTTCATTCCTCATGTGGAACATACCATCAGGCTCGTTAATTCACCAGGTATGGCAGAGACATCACATGATATACTGTGTGCCAGAACCTTTTTTCACTGTTCATACTTGAAACTCTGTCTAAAGGCGTTTTTTGAAAACATTTGGTGATTCAAGCATCAAGAATATTTTCACAATCGGTCTGTTTTTGTGATGTCTGCAGAAATTAGAAAAGTGCTCCAAAATGCCACGACTATCTTTCCAAAAGTAGCAATATTGACATCACACAATGAAGAAACTCAAAGCTTTTTGTTGCTTCTTGTGACAGGTCTTGATGGAATGGGCATTAGTATCGTAAATTTGGTGGACATCAAAACAGAAAACAACAGAGAACTCATTATGAGAGTGAAAACTGATATTCAAAACGGTGATACGTTTTACACAGACCTGAATGGGTTCCAGGTAAGAATGTCATTGAAGTATTGTTGATGGAAAATGTCGCTTTGAAATTTCCTGACAATTTGCATAAGATTCTGGTTTATTCATTATTTACTGTCCTGTGTAACCACACCGAGAGTATGGCTTGGCAGGGAACATCCTGTTGAGTTAATTCTGTTTAGTTTCTGTTTCAGTGTATTATTTCTTAAACTTTCAGATGCAAAAGAGGAAATACCTGTCCAAATTACCTATCCAAGCAAACCACTACCCGATGACCACTATGGTGTACATACAAGACGACAAGACCCGTTTAAGTATACAGACGGGGCAATCTCTAGGTGCTGCTGGGTTAAAACCAGGTGAAAAAGAAACTGCATAGTTTATATTTTACATTTTCGCAAGGCTAATTTTAATACTTTCGTGTGGTAATATACATTGGGTAATGGGTCAATTTCCAATGCTTTATGTTGAGACATTTTTGCAGGTCAACTAGATATCGTTCAGGACAGACGACTGAACCAGGACGACAACAGAGGCCTGGGACAAGGGGTTCTGGACAATAAATTCACACCAAACATATTCAGAATTCTTATTGAATCCAGAGATCCTGACGCTAAGGTAAGGTGTTGCTGGAGATTATTGCGCAATGGTAAGACAGCTTTAAGTTATCATGTTTGATTCGCCCATTTAATCTGTTTAGTAGCTGGAGATGAATTTCTTGGGAGGCAACACCATGTCGATTGTTTCATACAAACTATAGAACCTATGTTTTACGGTCAGCTAGTGTGCACAATTTTAGTGAAAAAGAGAGGTGACTGCTAAAAAGGATTGTAAATATAATGGGACATGTCACCGCATTTATTTTAGTTGGAAAAGGTGGTAACCGCCCAACAGGGTAATCGTAAAGAGGTTCTTGTGTGCTGATAAATTATTAAGTTGTTAACATTTTATGATTTTCAGGTTCCTCCTGCTCAGCCAACAGGTTTTCCTTCATTGATCAGTCATTTATCGTCACTGGAATTTATCCATCCACTGGTAGGTCTACCGGTGAAATCTACCGTGCAGCCCACTGCTGCCGCCCTCCGCCCTTCTCTTCAACCCCTCCAGCAGGACCTGCCCTGTGAAATACACTTGTTAAATCTGCGAATAATGCAGAATAAAGAGGACAATCCAGATCTGCGCTTCCAGCCACGTGAGGAGACAGCTCTCCTGCTACATCGGTTGGGTGTAGACTGTTCTTTCCCCAGTAAAGCATTGCTGTGTAAACCTGGTGATGGAAAGGTAGGTGCTTTAGAACCAACAATTCCTGGAGACAATGAACCGCTTGTGTACTGTAAAAGTTAGTTCATGTAATATTTGCATTTAGTCATAACAATAATTTCGGATTCCAATGATGGACAGGGATTTCATTCTTCTTTGCAGGTGAATTTCAGCAAATTTTTCTCAGAAATTGTGATAAACAGTGCTCAGTCCACATCATTAAACCTCATACATGACACTGAAAAAGCAGTGGAACTGTCAACCTCTGTAGAAATACCGCCAATGGAAATACAGGCATACAAGCTACATATAAGATAGGACAGCTTCAACATAGAAAATTCGTAGTTTTTATACAGGATTCAAGCTGTTTACTGTGGTGTCAGTTGGATTTTAAACACAAGAGTCATATTTTGATGGGTAACTCGTGTTTTTAGTTGTAATGAAACATATTGAGCAGGAAGACTGAGTTTTAACAATCACCATTATGTTTAAGCTTGTTGATTACTGTCTCTGTTTCTGTACATGTTTTCAATTCGGAGATGCGCAGTTTCCCTACTTGGACATTGTACTGTTATCGTGCAAAGATCATTGTAATTGTGTCAAGCAATAAGACAAAACATTGAGTGATATGTACAGATTTCTCACTTGTAGATATTTTGCGGGTTGTGGTTCTTTAATGGGATAGAGGTAAATCACACAGAATCAAAATAAGCTCTGCAGTTTTTTTAACGTCATTGGTACGTGCATTGATTGCATTGTTAACAGTAAGTTCATAACGGCATGCATGGAAACATTACATTGTCAAAATTGTATCTTTATTTGTTATGCGTGTCATAGGATAAGCGAACTAAAAAAAAGGTACTCAAATGTATCATAGAAACGCACAAGTCGGAGAATGTTTTACTGCATGTTGCTTCTTCGTGGGCACATCTTGATGTATCGCAGTGTAATTCAGATAATGTGGGTATGTGGATCGTTATTAATTTAAACGCGTCATACCACAAGTGTGAATGTGTCATTTGAAAGTAAGAATTTAGAGTACTACGAATAACCAAATTACTTATCTAGTCGTCAGTTTGAAAATTAGTGAAGGATCAGCGTGCTTGAGCTACAGTTATGACCGTTGATTAGTACGTCTGCCAAATTCGTGTAAAATATGCAAGTCCAGTACAGAGGGCCAAAAAGCATATTGTGATATGTCGTCAATCGGATTCGGCGGTTTCATAGTTGAGGTATTAGGACCTCGGAAGTTTATTTTGGTTTCCTAGCCTGGTTAGTAATTACACCCACAAAAGTTAGAGAATTCTAGTGTCCAAGAACATGTCTACTTCATAGAAAGACGTTTTTGATAATATGGTGGCAAGGTTCATACAATATGTTGTTCAGTTACTTTGCGCTGTATTTACGATTTCAAGTTTTTACAATTGGTGGAGGTTAATTGCCAGTATTATTGCCAAAGTCCTATGATTTCTCGAAATCTCTCACAAGATCACGATTGATGACAGACTTCGCATTCGCATTACGAAGCATACCGACCACAGCCCCAGCCCACCGTCCCTATTCATCCTGCCAAAGAGGGGGAGGGCTCCTTCCCACATGATCCTTCTAACCAGGAGGGAGGCCCTCCTTCCTGCTGCCTAAACTGGTGCACCAAGGGACTCCCCTGCTGGACAAAATGATAAGACAGCTGTGAAAAAATTGCCTTCGTGGTCGGTAAAGATTATGACAAAATCTATGTATGATTGCGGCTTCCTTTTATTTTGCCTACAAGAATCATAATCAAAAGCTGAAATAACAATTTCTTTATCGTTTCTTGCCCTGAAAATCCCGTTCTTTTATCTATTATTTGCTAGTCTTTTCTGCGTATAATCATTACTGTGAGACGGAAATATTAGCAAATTATGGGGGTAATGTTGACATTCATGGTTCGTTCAAATAGTACACAGTCATTAATTTTGGAAAATTTGGACGATACATATTACTTCCTGTCACGTTAGGGTTTCAGGTCTTCGTGTAGAAAAATTGCAGCTCGCAGTTTTATCAATTGAGTTTTCCCTAAGTATGGTCTTTCAAATGTGTCCAATTAGAAAAAACTTCCCGTAGGGCCAAAAACTTTTGTGGGAATTGTACGAAGGACATGTGGACTTCCTCGTCCACTGATCAATCTTCTGAGCCACAAACTTTAAGCGATGGCTTTGCCTTAGTCACCACTGGCTTCTTCTAATTAAGCTTATTAGACGAGGCAGGCTGAATTTAAGGAAAAGTTGAATGTTAATATTTTTGTTCAATCAATCAAAATATCTGGAAATCATTTGAGTTTTTTCCTTTTTGAAGTGAACTCGAATTTTTCAATGGTAGTCAAGGCAGTAAACTCTTAAGTAGCTTCTTTTAGTGCTACAAGTATTTTTAACACTTAACTAATTCAACAAATTCGATTTAACTTTAAAACGGAAAAAACTAGATTGTTACTGCTGGCGTAATGCGCAGCAGTTGTCCCGCGAGTCGCAAATAGTATAGTTCCCCATACCCAGCATACATCCGTACCTTGTCACTATAATTTAACTTAGGTAATGGTATCGTTTTTCATTGTAAATAACAATCATGTAAAATATTATTTGACACATAAAACTCAATTTTTGTATGGGAAAAATACGAGTGAATTCATAACATATATGTATTTATTCTGCATCGACAACGTGTACGGATAAAACACCTCCTCATTTCTAACATTGTTGGATGTTTATATACTGTTCTTAGATTTATTGTTTTTTAAATAAATGAAAATCTTGACATGCTCTTCAAATTATTTAACTTTAATTAGAATGGTAATAGCAAGTTTTCAATTTTACTTTCGCTGAATTGAGCAATTAGACTATCCAGTCTCCAATGAATACGGGACATAAGTATTCAAACAACCTATATATAACCTTTTAGACTGGGGTAATAAGTCGTAATTCTCCAAATAATTGATGGTGTTTCAGTAGAATGCTTTCATGCTACTGAAGACAAGCTTTCAGTTTATTAATTCAGTCAATGCTGCCACTACGTCACCCCGATGTTCTTTCAATTTTCTTTCCGCTATATTCCTTGAAATTTCCAACTCTTGAACCTAGGCGAAAGGAATGAAAGCCGTTAACAGATATAACGTTTCCGAAAGGTTAGAATTTAATTACTGATGGAAAATAAAATAAAACTTTACAAATCAATCATAACTGAACAGTGTGGGACTCACTATTAATTCGACGTCTTCTTTGGAAACTTTAATTTTAGACAGTTCTTTTTCCTTCTGTAGTTTTTCTGTAGCGTCCTGTGCTCTTTTATCGCTAACAACTTTCATCGCCTGTTAAACACAAGAAAATACTAAACACTAAAAATCTTAATTGTTCCCCACTAAAAATCTTAATTGTTCCTCACTACATAAAGCAAATGATGAAGGAAGGTATTGGGGATGGACGGAGGAGCCAATTCTACCATTTTCTAAATCGTCGTAAAATTTTCGGTATTATATAGCTTTGAAAGAAGAACACAATAGTTTACTCAAAGAGAAAGAGAGACAGAAAGACTGGGTCCTGCTTGCAACGAGTTTGGTTACAACGAGCACCCGCCTACAACGACATTCCTTTGCATCAATGTCATTGACAGCGATGCTAAAAAGTTCTTTTACCACAAGCAGCCTCCTACAACAAGCAGCCTCCTACAACAAGCAGCTCTCTTTGCATCTATTTGCTCTTTCTAAGGGGGATCCAGTGAAGATTGAACATTGTCAATTAAATCAATGTCGTTGTCAGAAGTTGTCAAATTTCCATGTGTAAACATTCGAGCGATATTGAAAGAAAGTAAGAATATTTCTTACATTACTGATATCTTGAGATGAAATTTCAGCCTCTTCCACATAGTCCGTTACTTTCTCGAGATCCGCCGCACCAGAGTCATGTTTCGCTACTTTCTTCCCTTTGTTTTCTACTGGAGTTTCTTCCTCCAAGTCAATATTTTCCTCTTCTGCTGCCATATTTTGAATGTGAAATTGAACAAAAGGTGGCACGTTAGACACACTTAACGGAAGAGGCCACCACCTGTTCTACCGCGCTTTTGGTTACGATGGCTACAGATTTTGAGACCTGTCTTTCTTGAACGAAGTGAACATATGAAATGACCAACCCGTGTAATGAATTTTTCAGAGAAATAATATTACTCGCTGATAGCCCAACAAGAGTTTTTAGCATAGAATCTTAATGGGTGACACAGTGGTATTCCTTGTATTGTGATCTGACAAAATGCAAGACTCTTAGTAGCTTGCTAGAATTATTCTATTGGTGAAGAGTCAAAACAATACAGATATACTCAGTTTGAATGGTTTATTGGCTATTTGTTACAAGTGAGCTGACTAGTTTCGATAAAATACTTCTTCAGGGCCCTCCTGAGCACTGAGTCATTTTTCAGAGAAATGTTGGCAAATTTTTGGGTTTCAAGACTAATGCAACAGTCACCTTGTCATCTAGTTTTGATAATCACAAAGAGTCGGTAATCAGTGATGTTAATGGGAAATGAGACTAAGATTCGGTGGTGAAAGTAACATCCTGTCCACATGTCATTTCTCTCTTGGGAAGATACACCAATTACATAACCTCGCCAGCCTAACCAGAGTGATTACGTGGCAAGCATAGAATCCATCTCACTGACTGAAATTGCCGGTTTGGTGGTCTAGTATTTGCACAAGCTGCTAAATTTGTAAAAGCTCAGAGAATCATACCAAACTGAAAACTTAATTTCTATCCATCTTGAAAAAGATAGCAAGTTCTTAATGTTTAAATCAAGAGTTTGTTTTTGCTGCGGTGACATCAGTAGCGAGTCTCATTTTCATGCAGTTTTTGAGTGAAAATTGACCAAAATAATAGGTTGACGCCCTCACCTTTGTGGTTGGCGCCCCCTCCTCTGGGAAATCCTGGATTCGCCACAGATTGGGCCATTTCTTCTGGCCAAAAATTTCAAAGAGAACACATGAAAATGAAAAAAAAACATTGGTGCAGAAGGGGAATACCTCTCCTTCAAGTTTTTCTAAAATACTAGAATTTATTTCAGTAGCGTTTATCTTTTTTTATTTCTACTAACTTCATTTTCCGATGAACATTTCCTTTGAACATTCACCATTTTCCATGGAGCCAAAAACATTTTCCTTCAATATTTTGCTTTTTAATGATCTGTTAAGCATACAGGGAAGCAGAAATAAAATGAGAGATTTTTGAACTAAAGTTTGTGGTCCACAATTCCGCGTAAAGAATAGCGAATAGGTAACAAAACGACAGAAGGTGTGCCAAATTGAAGAAGACAGTTCTTGTTCCAGTCAAGATGTTTTCATGCAAAGCCACATTATCCGTAGGAGAATCCTCTGGGACAAAAGTCACATAAATATATGCAAAGTTCATCCAATGCATTCCACTCATGTCATCCGCTAATAAGAAATCCTGTCAGGGAGGAAGTTTACAGCTCCAGAGCCTGGTTTAATGTCTTTCTGTGGAATAGTAATCAGAACAATGCTGCGCTGGTCACTGGTCACTGAGGTTATTCCATGATTAATAATGCGATAATCACGGGATAACGATAATAAGTAGAGAAAAATGAAGAATAATCTTACTACAAACAATGGCAAAAAAGTCTTCTTTGTGACAATACGATACATCTCATTGGTCCATAGTAAGGATTCTATTTTCTCTCATGAGATATCTTCCGCATCATAGCTGTCAAAAGGCCAAATAGGAAACCATTTTCATTGAACCATCAGCTGGTGATCACTGTTGAATTAACTATTATTATGTTACAATTTAATTGAGAGATTTTACAACAGGAAATTCTGATTTGGCGTGCCCACATACCTTGTTTCTTTTTGTGGTGTTATGCCCTTGTTGCATAAGATTTCGGAGGAGACATCCTAAATAGCCTCACCCAGCTTTTCCTTTTAAGGGGAAGATATGTACAGGGGTATCATGCCTTGACATAATACCCCTTAACGGTCAAGAGAGGCATTAAGCTGCTTCTTCAGCTTCTCGAAAACAAATTACAGGTTATGATCGAGCTGACCCTCTGTCAATTCCCATGTGTCCGCTGGATGACACTTTCCTTTCGCAGGTTTATCCCTTCCACACTTAACATCAGCTCTCTCAAAGGCAACAGCTGCCTTTGCGTGACAACAAGTGAGGTTATACTAAGACGGATCACAAATGATTCATCACAGTCTAATGCAAAGTCCCAACCGCTTCTGCATGAAAAGCTTTAAAAGGCATATCTACGCATTTTCTGAAACCGATATGCCAAATAGGAAAGCATGGAAAGCCTTTCTTTAGCAACGCGATGAAGATGACACACCTGGAAGTTAGTGAAGATTGTTTGGAAAGCGGGAAGAACTCTATTTCGAATTTTCCCGGTGTTTTGGAAATACTTTAATCATGAAAATACCAGATGGTCAAATTCCATGAACATTTAACAAAATATTTGAGGGATCAATTATTTTGGTAATGTCAGAAAAGATACGTTATGCTGCGGACAACCCCCCGATGTTCCTTTTACTCTGAAGTGAGTTTCGAGAAAAAGCCACTTCAATTCGGATTTGGACAGTCCTCTTGTGCTTAAACAACATTAATTAGTAAAGGAGCTAAGATTTAGATAAAGACCGAGAAAGTGTCCATTATTGGGAAATAATGGCTGAGGCGAAGCCGAGGCTATTATGTCAATAATGGACACTTTCGAGGCCTTTATCTATTGTAAACCACATCTAGGTCAGGTCACCACACAAAAAATAATGTACACTTTCCTGAAAGTGTCCATTATGGGCAAATAATGTACTGTTTTAAACAAAATAACCTGACCTAGATGTGGTTTACCAAAAGAAACACATAAAATTCAGCGATGTTTGTCCAATGCATTCCACTCATGACATCAACTCGTAAGAATTTGTTTCGTTGAGGATACTATTGCTCAGGAACCTGTTCTGTGTTCTCGATTTGCCTCAGTTTGTGTTTGAGTGTTGCACTTCTGTTTCAGTAGCTTGTCGGTAAATCCAGTTCATTTGGGATCTAGCTCATCAGGAAATGAGCTAGATTCCGGATTTGCATCTGACTAATTTACCAATGAGCTAGATCCAACCAGATTCCTTCCCAGCAAGCTGGATTCCAAGAATCTAGATTGTCAGTAAATTGGCTAGATCCTTTGCTACAAGCTAGATTATCAGAATCCAGTTTGTTAGTAAATTAGCTGGATCCAAGTAATGTTAATCTGGGGTTTATCTAATGTACCCAATGAGCTAGATTCAAGAACTGAAACAGAAGCTCAGTACAAACACAGACTAAGGCGTACGGGAGACACCCTGTTCTTTATTTCTCTAGCTATAATAGAAACATACATACTTCATCAGTTTGTCATGGGCAAGAAAAGGCAAATTATTTGTTTTAAAAATTCCTTTCAATTCATTAGATGAATACGAACTTGTGACAAAAAGGGGGTTAAAACCAGGATTTCTAGATCAGTTACAACTGCTCTAGCCATTATGACAGAGTCACTTGTGGTTGTGAAAAGCTTAAAATAGCCGTTAATTCAAGCATCATTATTATCATCAGAATTTATCATCATAAAAAAATAGATTGATTCCTTCCAGCCAATGGTGTTTCTTGAACCTTTTGTTCAAAGCTGCCAGGCAAACATATTGGTTTTATTCCAGGAAGGAAACCCTTATTTACAGTTAACATAAATAACACTGCACAATTTGAGAGAAAATATCTACCTAAAATAGCTGAAATCTTCTGTCAAGAATGAGAAAATATGAAGTCCCAGTCGTCTACTTAAAACCAAAGAGTCCAAAGTCACCACACAACCCTAAGTCACAGGATTCTGTCACCGATGAAGTTAATGGACACAGTGCTATTGTGTTTGGCAATATAACATTACTTGAAGCTGGGTCATTGAGATTACTTTAAAAGCCATCACCTGGGGTTAGCTACCCACAAGATAGTGAAGCATTAGTTGTTAATTGCTCCCTTTGGGATGCCATCCACTGAGATAATGTTCTCGGCTTAAATTGGAAACTGCTTTTGAGACACAAGTACATTGTTTGTGACCTGTGATAACTGTCTGATGCACAAATGGACCTGCATGTACAATTTCATCCCATGTTGTTTAGATAACCACAATGCAAAACTTAATTTGGCTTCAAAGTTGTGCCATTGAATAATCATAACATTCAAAACATCTGATGGTGTTCTGGTTCAGATGTCCGATTGGCAGGTGGAGTGAAACGAGGGTCATGTTTTTGTGCAGTGAAATAATACTCACTAAACCATTGCTATGAAAAGAACTTTTCTTACAACTGCTATGTTGGGAGGGTTTCTCATAAATGGACCATTTAGACTGGTTCTTGCCTTTAAGAAAAGAATTTTCAGCAATGACCCTACCTCATGGAACGTCTTTGTGTAACATGCATTGCAAGTATAAGTTATTTTCCCCCAGGGTCTGTATTTACACCAAACAGGCTTTTGGATGCAATATGTTAACTGAATTCCCAATGGTCTACTTAGATCACATAATACAAAACCTCCCACTTTAAGGCATAGAAATCGTCCACCCACAACAGCCAATAGACTATATTCAGATGTATCTGTGGTTCTGAGAAAAACCACTTCTCTAAAAGTTGGACCTATCAGCTTATTTAAAAGCTATTAATTAGTCAAGCACAAGGCTGTGGATCTTTACCTCATTACAGGTAAATGTTTTCCATGGGGACTCGCCATCCATCTGCCTTTTTCTGACCAAACTTGGAGGGGAATTCTTTCTGCTCTCCCAAAATAAGAGCAGAGAAAGATCTCAACTGCACGAGAAGTATTTCTCATTGGCAGATTTATTGTCTCTCAGGACTGGTTCTACTTAGAGAAATAATAATGATTCATAGTGAAGTTAACTGACTTAATGGGTAAATCTCTCGCTGTGTAAGTCAGTAGTACGATTCCCACTTTGGGAAAATACAACTTTGAAACTAACAGGGACTTCCTGGGCCATATTACCTTGAATAAGATGAGTATGTATGAAAAGGTTACGGGGACGATTGAACACAATATTCCAATAAGGTCAACAGATTGTTGTCATAACGATTGGAGAATTCTATTCACCATGAGACATTATGGAAAAAGACCAGAAGGTGACGGCATCTGGTTTTCTTTTTCTGCATAATAACTCAATTGTATTGGGATATATCTGCTAACTTCATGAAGTCCCATTAATTTTTCAAAACCTGTATCATTGACCAATACAGTAAACTGTACTCTACAAACTTTCCCCTTACGAATCACAGTAATATCAATCAGTGAATAATTTTACTTCAGGGAATCATTCAGGATATTCATGCTCTATGATGCTTTAGGAATGATAAAATTTCTAGTAATGGCTGAAAATTGGACCAAGAAAAGGGTGGGATAACGTTTTGTTGCAAGTCCATTTCTTTAATCAAAATGCATCCAATGGCAACCAATTTGTGCTTTTTAGCAATGGCTGACATCCAAGATAACATACAATATCTTCAAGTTGAAGATCATACTTGGTGAGTAACTGTTACATAACAGGCATTGACTGTTTTGTACAATATGATTTTATCATGTGACTATTGAGCTAACCAATCAGTCTCTGTAAAATTCAAAATATGCAAATTATTTTATTATGTGACCATAGAGTAGATCAATAAGAAGTAAAGGCCAAGGTCAATATCTCCTTTCAAAAATCATCATGAAGGATCCCTGTTATGCAACAGTTACCTCGACCATGGCCCACCAAGTATGGCAGTCATTTTTGATTTTTGCCAATGGCTGATGTCCAAGATGGCTGACAGCACATTTAAACTAAAAATTGACCCAAACTTATGGATTCATAGGAGTTTTGTAGAATTAAAATTTAACTGCAGAGCAGAGGCAGCCATATTTTGTGATTTCTAGTGAAGCACAAATAAAAGATTGTTCAAGTTGGAGATCGGCCCAATATAAATCTATCTTTAATAATAGGCCCATTTCTGTGACTTCAGAAGATGACTGACATTCAAGATCACTTCACAACGTGATAGCTGATCATAGATGGCCGCCCAATGTCCTCTCCATCCAAAGCGGAAGTTGTTTGCTGTAACTCGAGTCACTTAAAATCAGAAAAGTTCAATGACACTGATCACGTCAGCATGGTGTTGATTTCTATTTCGAGAAAGAACGAGAAAAATCCAACGGAAATCTTCTTCGAATTGAGAAGATGTTGATTTAACGTTATACCTCAGTATATCCACTTAGAATGTCTCTTGAATGATGTTTTAAGAGATAATCCATCCTGACACAGTTAATGGGGAGATATTTGGTCAGTGAATCCCAAGGGTGAAAATTTGTCATCCAATGAGGTGATCACAGCACACCGTCTGGAGTGTTTTTGCTCGCTATATACTGAAGACATCAGAGACCTGTCTCTTCTTTCTACCTTCTCTCTCTTATCCCTTCTAGTTTGAAGAAAGTCACTCCAGATGGACAAAAATTTAATCGAAGAATTGACAATTGACATCAATAGAATAGCATTGTGATGGAATTCTGTTCAAGTGAATTTTTACCCCGTAATATTTAGTTAAATAAACCAAATCTGGAAATCCTGTCCATTTTGATGCAATTATTTCCCACATCAGCACCTGCGTTTGACAGATTTGTAGTAATATATTGTCCAGAGTGATCTGCAACTTTTTTCCGTAAAACTTCAGAAATAAAAATTACGCAGATGGATTGGAATATGTTGAGCAGATAATATCTGACGAGAAGGTGGGTAATTGCAAAATGGTGTCAAATTGTTGTGCCGGACAAACTTGTAGGTCTCAGATGAATTCTCTCGCGACTCTTTAGTTATGAATCACAAAACATAAAGGCAGCTATATATTCTGGCTGCGATCTTCTTCAAAAGTCTTCGAAGTTTGATAGGGTAGGAATCATCTGATAGTCGGCCGATAGAATTAACATTATTGCATTGTATCTCTTGTCCTGAGGACCAACTATGTGTCAGACCAAGCTAGAAGTAACCGTACTTTCACAAAATAATCTACTAATTACAAAGGCATCTGCACTGATTTGCTAGAATACTAATGGTGAATAGCTGTGTACGAAATGCGATCGTTAATGATTTTGAATTATGTAAATGCATTTTTGATATTTCAAGATTAGTTTGTTTATGAATTAATATTGTAACAAGAAAGTCCTCCTGCATGAAAGCAAGAGGCATACCGCCCACCGCGTAGCAAATGCTCAGGGGGAGGGGGTACCCAGGTTGAGTACCCCCCTCAGTTGAGTACCCCCTGGTTGAGTACCAGCTGTGGGACTGAGTACCCTCTGACTGAGTACCCCACCCCAGCTGTGGGCCTGAGCAGCCCCCCACAGGCAGATCCCCCTGGACAGACCCCCTGGCTATGTTGATGATCTGAGTACTGCCCCCCCCCCCTGTGGACAGACTCCCGCCTGTGGAAAAATTAACTTCCCGTCCTACTAAGTACGCGGGAGGTAACAATAAAACATTTATGAATATCTTGATTTGGCGTTGTCAGTGATTAAAGAGCCCAAGGACCCTGACTCCTCTAGAAATAGGCCAGAAAAAGAGATGACCGAACAGATTTTTTTTGGAAGACACATGTGCTTTTTGTGGGCCCACTGATATCACTGTTTCGGACCTCTGATGAGGTCTGCCCCGGACTTCAAAGCAGGGTGGATCTTTCATTTGCATTCTATGTCACCTGCATGCAATAGATTCCACAGATTCACCTCTGGTGTGACACCTGCTGACCTCTTGGCAGTCAGCATTGCAGCTGAGTCTTTTTGATCCATGTATTTGCGCATAAGCATTGGTGGGACTTGAACCCATGTCATGTGTGGAACACACATAGTTCATGTCTGACGCGCTGCCGAATAAACGATTCCGGTTCGGCTGTGACCGAACAGATTTCACATTTTAGTGTCTCGACTACACTCAGCCTAGAGTTTTTGGATCCGCTACTAGCTTTAGAACAATGTCTTTATCCTTCGGAAAGGTGTTTGTAATCTACTCACATCATACTAAGTCACCATTAGATGAATTCTCAACGGGTAAGGAACCTCATTAGAAAAGTTACTATTAAGTTTGAGATTCCAAAGAGCAGCATCCTGCGGTGAGAGAGGTGACATTAGACTTTCTCATTGACAGTTAACATTCTCCCCACTGTTGTCCTTTTAACCCTGGGGGACTCGACAAGATAAGTCCCTGCTGATCCCTGTCCTTTGTCCATGACCCTTCCCCTGCAAATTCCTTTCCTTTAACGCTGCAGGACTACTCAAGTGCAAATCAAGCAGCTGCGTGTGCGTGACAACAAAAGATTGTTTCGGATGTACCATTAGAAGGTGGATTTACACGTCGTCATTATTTATCACTGCTGCAAGTCAATGCATCACAAGGTATTTCAAACCGTTTTTACTGCTGAAATACGGCAACCAGGAAGCACATGACGCCACGCTGCAGCTATTGTTCTCAGCCACAAATTCTTATTAATAAAATTATCATTTTAGCGAATTTTATTCTCCCGTTTTCAAATCCATATATAAAATCTGATGGAATTCGTTGTATTTGGCTGATTTCTTTGTGGGATGAACATCGAATCTTTCAGCAAAATTTGTTTCAAAATCATCCTTCAATATCTTTTTGGTTTTAATTGAATTGTTTCCGAAAATTAAACAAAAGGTGAACAGGAGAAGTTCTTCATTAATTAGTGAATTGCCTCATATCCTTTTCAATCAAATCCTCGCCTGGTAATGGATTCAATCTATATTAGTGTTTACCAATCCCTCTTACTTGGACAATCTCAAGTTCTTTTGGGAACTGCTCTCGAATTCAACTCTTGACATTGCCAACACCAGAAAGTCTCCAGTTGAAAAATAATAAAGATAAAACCATAAGCAGGGTATATTGCAAAATAATATGGGACCTTGTGGTAATATAAATCACTTATAGTCTAGGTATAACTTGATTATATGGACTAATCCATGACTTCATTAGGGAGATGCTTACTGCTGTTTGATGACATTATATGGTCGAGGAACCAGTAAAGAGATGTACTGTAGACCTGCATTCTATCAGATATTGATGCTGCTCGGAGGAAAGTCCCAGGATGGACATACGGTGGTTTATATGGAGGTTAAGGACAGCCTTTAGCTGGAGATTACACAGACGAAAGAGAAAAGTCTTCACATATCGTGAATATAGATTTACACATTAATCTAAAATTCTATCACACCAAACTATCAAATCGAGTAATTTTTAAGCTTGAATACTTCAGGAATAATTTTACATAATTTATTCCAAACTCTGACTTGAACAGTCACAGGTAAAGAGAGCCTTCCAGTGCTCCTTCTCCATCCAATACAATGATGGTTTGAGGACTCTCAAAGATTGAGAGACCCTTTTAACTTTTGAGGAAATAAAAATGAAGTTGAAGATGAAAATTGATGAAAATTGCATTGGTGGATCGTGATTCATATTTGTCTCAGTCTTAACCAGCCTCAGCCTCTGCCAAAGCTGACCCAATTTCTGCCTCAGCCAAACCAATTAATGTCAATATTTGCCTAGTAAATATAAATCCACTCCAACTTACAGTATCACATGTATTTCTAGTCTTTACTAATTGATTGAAAAAATAAAATACTTTATACAAATGTTCCCAATATGAACACAACTGTACAAAATACTTCCTAAACTACAAACAAAACAGTGTTGACCTAGTATCATTGTCTGTTACTTAACAGATTCATGTAAAAGTAGTTCTAGCAAGCCCCAGAAAATACTTATTAAACTACTATACATAGATCCATGCTACATGTTATACCATTTAGGTCTCTAGATTGCAGACAATTAGTTTTTGTACTTCACAGGAGAGGTTAATCTATTTTGCTATAAAAACTGAGAAAAAATACAAGAACTACATTTTAGCCTTTGAATTTCAGAGACGCCAAAGATAAAAAACTGCAAAACATGTTTAGGAAATATTTTCAAGGCCATCCTACAGGAACATCCTGCTAGGATCCACAAAGGAAAAACGGCAAATGTCTAAACAGATCAAGGTGGTTGTAGATTAAAGCCAATCTATTTTGGTTGGTCAAATACATGCCCACACAGAACGCAGTTGTATTCTAAAAAGTAGGTCCAACCATGGTTATTCCGAACACTATGATCTCACAATTGTTTTCCTTCAAAATGGCGAGTCACTATCGTACACACTTTCAGACAATGCAGCAAGGAAACAGAAAAACAGACAGGATTGTTAGGCTTAATTCTGTTCAGCCCAAAAAAAATTCCTATTTAGATTTTCAACAAAGCGGTTTGCTGTGAATGCCAACGGAGTTGGCTCACTGATCAGTAAATATGCGGATATAATTCTACTAAAGTCAATGAATGCTTGCTGCATTAGTTCAGAGTTTCCGAACAAGGAAGCAAAATTTGGATCTGGAAAATTCATGACTCACTGGTTTCAGTGTTTCGTTATTTCGCTACAAAAACATTTCGGTGGCCATAATCGCTTGTTAAGACTTATTATTTCTTGTGTTTTCGTCGGATTACGATTCAGGTACGTTGTTTTCATAATTATTCGAAGTTTACATTTGAAATCTTGACTTCAAAATCAAAGAATTATTTCTCATGACAAAATAAACAGAAAATGTAACGATTGCAAGGATTTTGCTTGTCATGATCAAAACGTTGTGCAAAGAGGAAAAATTGCAAGTTAGAGAATGGCTTCACCTACCTTCCTGTTTTGTGGCTTCACGCAAATTTTAATGACTCCAAGCCAGGGTGGCTTTTCTTGCAGTTCTTGAATATTTAAAGTCATTTGATCTGTATCGAGTGGCTTCCAATATTTCTGTATAAATGAAACCAAGGAGACTTAATTACGCAAATTTTAATCTAGGAACGGACATAATTAAGACAATATGAGCGGTAATACAGAAAACAGAGATACATCAAACCAAGGTAGGTTTTGTTTTTCAAAATGCTAAGATTTTGAGTTCATTTACTCCTCAAGTCTTAATTTCATATATTTAGATTTTTTCATTTATTTTTTTCACACACTCAAATAGAAAACGAAAACAACAACTCAGAACCAAAGATAAAATCCTGCCTGAATGAGGAAGCAAACATTCCTGCTGCCAAGATAGAGGTAAACAAAATATAATGTACATTTGTAATAAAGCTTCAAAAAATTTGGAACTTTCAAGGTGAGAAGGAAATTGCGCATTTCTATTCAGCTGTGCCAAGTTTTCGTAACAGTTGTCTGTAATACTGAGGTTCAGAAATGATAGGCTTTTAACGTTCTAGAAAAAAAAATCATTGCAAAATTAGGGGTTTACGTCTAATTTTGTACTGAATGTGATCTTTTCGCACAGTATCCAACACCAAGAAGCAGAAGCAGTACCCCCCGGTGCAGGATGGCAGGTTTCAGGGGAGTTCTGTCCACCCGCGAGGAACCATCCGAACCTCTCCCGGCGAGCGAGAATAGAGTTCCTGGGATGATCACCTCCCCACCGACGGAAAAAATACCCACACCTCCCGGTCACTGGATACAGATAAATTGGACACAGAATACAATTCCAACACCGCCGAGAGATGGTTTCGAGTCAGCATTTCATCACTTTAATGAAAACGTCAGCAACAGCGGGACTAAGAACACAACCAGTACTGCACCTGACCGTGACATAATTAGTGAAGACAACTCATCGCTTTCGATCCATGATTTATGTAAAAATACCACAAAACGCAAATCATTGTTTTTGTTCATCAGACCTGAAAAAGTTTTATGCTCAGACATATGCTGTGAAAATAGTTCCGATTTAAAACCGCCATCTTATTTTGGAATATAACAATTCATTCTTGGTACCAAAACAAAAATGGTGATCAGCCAAAAGGGCCACATGGTAAATTAAAACTACATTAAAAGTGGAAATAAAAATGGAAACTAGAAATGAAGTTGGATACAATAGCCTATAAATAGACTTTAAAGCAAGGCACGCCATTCCTAGGGTTTACGATGTCAATGGGGATGGGGATAAAACCATTGCTAGCAATTATCGTCAAACATGGTGGCCCAGTTAGCCAATGAACTTTGTTGTACCAAGCATTGTTGAGGTGTTAATAAACAAAATAGCATTGTGAATTAGTATCCGCGCAAATGGTTGGACAGCCGAAAGAGCGATCACTGCTGGTAATGTAAGATACAGAAACAGATAACGTTACATTATCGGGGGTGGGGGAGGTAGAATTTACAATGAGAGAAATGAACAAGGTCATGTTGGGGGCGGATGTGGGAGGGGACGCACAAAGAGAGAGAAACGTCCTTTTCTTTTCTTATGCATTCCCATTCCCCCTAAAGTCATAACTTTGTACAATTATTTGTTTATTTTACCACCCCTCTCCCGTTTAATTTTCCGGCACAAGTTGTCGAATGAGTTCCCAAATTTATCCTTTCACTTTATCATTGGTGACTCATAGAGGTACCTTATTGATGGAATTGGGGTTGCTGCACGGTTTTTTTGGGACGCGAGGTGAAAGATATTATTTTCCTGTGGAGGGGACCACACGTGAGGTAGGATTGAAATGAACCTTGATATGGAAGGTGGGCGGGGGGCAGTGGAGGGGAGGGGTTGGGGGGCATTCAAGCGAGGTGTCTTTTGTATGTGAGGTGCCTTTTGTATGTGAGGTGCCTTTTGTACACGAGGTGCCTTTTGTATGCGAGGTGCCTTTTGTACACAAGGTGCCTTTTGTATGTGAGATGCCTTTTGTACGCAAGGTATGCAAAGTGCCTTTTGTACGCAAGATGCCTTTTGTACACGAGGTACGTGAGGTGCTTTTGAAAGATATTATGGTATGAGTGTAGAATATTGACCACGGGTGGAAGCTTCCCTTGCAGCATCCACACATTGTCGGCATTTGGCGCGTTGGCACTTTAAGACATGATGAATGTATCTGTGAGCCGGCGTGTCGGCATGTCGGTGCTCAGGAGGGGAACTTGTGCCATTTTTAATAATTTACTGTGCTTCGTTTATGACATTCTATATAATTGTTTGAAATTTGGACATTCCAGACTTTTTTGCCTTCATATATTGGCTGCATGTAATTGCTACTTCCGGAAAGTCTGATCACAATTACAGGTTACATGTCTGCTGCAGCCATGAAAGTAATTGGCGCAATCCTGTTACGTTATGATTTTATAGGATCCATAGACATATATGTACCTCACACCAGTTTTCCACTGAAGTCTTTTTTAATAGGTTTCCGAAATTTTTTCTGATCGACTCCTTCCCCTTTGATGATTACTAGTGTCAGGTCTACCAGACCAGACACTCCGATGATGAATGTTGAAAGTTCATTGTCATAATCAGTGTCATCTAA